>QEPC01012293.1:68821-95913 GCA_003113815.1 Sphenodon punctatus
AGCGGAGATGGGGGAGTGCCCACTAGCCATGCCCCCAGTGCCACTGCATGCTCAGGGACTTCCCCCGCCCCTGGTGAGACGCTCAGAACGCCTGAGAGCGCGCACAGGGTGGGGCTTGCAGTACATAAGACACAGCGGCGCTGGTGATTACTGAGAAACCAGCCTCCTTTGCTTGGCTTGCGTGAATTCGACGAGTGCATTTCTGAGTGTGGTTTATAGCATGCGTGGACCTTCCTCCCCTGGCTACCAGATACCTGTGAGAGTGTGAGACGGTGATAGTGAGTGACTGGGTTTCCCTTGAGTGTTCTCCTTCCCTTCCTGGGTTACTTCTTCGCCCCCGGTGCGAGTGCCCCTTTCCTCCCTACCCTTCCGGGGTCCCCATCCCCGTCCCCCTGGCACAAGCCCTCACCTTGTCCCCCTCCCCCCTTGATACCTGGAGTGCAGTGGTTCTATGAGGTCAGGGTGTACCTTGGTTTCCCAGGTGTCATTGGCCCTATGATGATAGGGGTCTGTTCTCTTTTATTAGAGGTGAAGACCCACACACTATCCTGACAGGCATTCTACCTGCAGGGCGCGTGCCCCCGCATCTGTGATTAGACCTTGGTCAAGATTGTGATAGTGTGAGTGTAACCCTAAATCCCCCCACCCCAGTCACACCGCCTCAGGGTCCTCCTTGGCCTGACACCAGTGCTGGGGTCAGCATCTGATTCCTCTCTGAAATGGGAACACATAAACATCACGTAAGTAATGTCATGCATTTCTGATGATGCCTCTAGTCCTCCCTCCTTAGGGTGCTAGGGATGGCAAATGGAGAGACCCTGGTTGGCATGTGAAATTCCTGCCCTTCTTTGGGTGCTGCAGAGGGATGGCAATGGGGAGACCCTGGCTAGCTGGCACGTGCAAATCCTGCCCTTCTTTGGGTGCTGGGGAGGGATGAGACCCTGGCTGGCACGTGGAAATCCTCCTGTTCTTTGGGTGCTAGTGGATGCCAGGGATTGCAACTAGAAAGGTCCTGACTGGCATGTGCATAACCTGCCCTCCTTGGGGTGCTTGGGATGGTAATGGAAAGACCCTTGCTGGAATGTGCAAATCCTGCCCTCCTTGGGTTCCATGGGGATGCTAGGGATTACAACTAGAAAGACCCTGGCTGGCATGTGCAAATATTGCCCTTCTTTGAGTGCTGGGGAGGGATGAGATGCTGGCTGGCATGTGCAAATCCTGCCCTTCTTTGCATGCTGTGGAGGGATGGCAATGGGAAGACCCTGGCTACCCGCTGATGCCCACTGTTTGTGCCTGACTGATGCCCACCACCCACACACCCACCCGCATACCAGTGAGCTCACTCTAACAGATAGAGCCTTTCTTTTCCTCAAAGTAAAAAAAAAGTTTGCAAACCTGACAGCTGTGCCCGCCGCTTGCTACTCATCTGAGGATCCAGCAACCACCACTGAAGGTCCAGGGGCAGCGACCTCTTCCTCCTCCTCCAAGACCACCAAGTTGGACCCCAGCTGGGGAATCATCACTGCAGCCTTTTTCATTTTTTTTTTAAATCACGCAGCCAACACACACAGTCACCCACCATACACCAACACTCACCAGCCAGTCAAACAACACAGCCAAACACAAACAAACAGCCAAAACACACGAACCGAACATCCACCCAGCCAAACACACACTTTCTCAACACACAGCTCCGCACGCATTCAAATTTCCAGTTTCTGGCATGATCACGCGCTCTCGCGATACTTTTCTGAACTCCCAAAGCGAACCTGGCCGAACCGAAAGGCCGAACATGAACCTGGCAAATGACCCAAACGCTCTGACTGAACGCATGAACCGAACGGCCGAACCTGAACCACAACCTGTTTGCATATTCCTAATTTAAGGTACCATTACCAATAACGTCTGCAATTTATGAGTTATTTGACACTCAGAAAAACATCAGATGCAATTGTGTTCTCACTGAAGTTACTGGTTTAGCTCACAGTGACTTTCTGAGTTTCACATCCAGTTCTTAATTACATGAGTTTAATGGGGGAGGGGTAGAGGTGGTGAAGATTTCATGAATCATAGAGCTTCTGTGTCAAAGGCTCCACATAATGGAAGTTTTTAACAGTATGTAGTGAAATAATTTACTTTAAAAGATGGATCAGAGTCAGAGCTGGTGCATATTTAGTTCCACTGAGGCCAATGCATCCACTCCAATTTTTACATCTTGAGAATTGGGTAGAGCAGTGGTCCCCAATCTTTTTGAGATTGTGAGTCACTTTCAAAGTTCAAGTTTTATGGAAGTCAAAACTTTAATTTGAAATTTAATTCACACAAGTAGGTTTTATTCTAAGGTAATAATAATAATAATAATAATAATAATAATAATATTCCTTTATTGTGTCCAGGAATTCTGCTATAACAAGGATACAAAAACAAACAAATGAGAATCAAAACAAGAATAATGAATCTCACAATAAAATATGATAAAATAATATGGCTATGCCACCACAATGGGAATAGAACAGGGAATACCGAAACTGCCAAGTAATTATAAAAAAATTCCTTAATGGGAAATGGCTACTGCATAGATTGACTACTAAGTCAAAAGATGCTTCAGTTTGAATCATTCATTCATCTTTGCACAAGCCTGAGGAAACATGCTACCGATTTAACCTTATCTAAATCTGTTGCGGCAACTAATATTTCCATTTTCTCCTGCATATTAAGAGAAAGATTATCAAATAGCGGGTCAATCCAAACAGTTCTAAGCTCCTTATAAATAGGACAGTCAAACACTATGTGGACCAGAGTCTCGACTACTTGTAATTCACAAGAACAAAGTCTTTTGGAATAGGGGATCTGTTCTCTCCTCCCCTTTATTTCAGTTGTTTCAAATAGATTAAAGCGTAAAAGTGTCACCAACCAACTTAAGTCTGGATCGAGTAATTGAGTAAGATAACCTTCCAGTGTGCACGAGAGTTTCACCCGAGCGTATATTGGTGCTATCATGGATGCACAAATTAATGAAAGATCGTTCTTTACTGCCCAATCTCGTACTATCTGTCTAAGCTCAGTTTTACCTAACTCCCAGGTTGCCGGATCAGTAGGCAACTCGTAGGCAGCTATCAGATTTACAAGTTTACTCCACCATGGATAGCATACAGTACCTTTGTGCAATCTTTGTTCAGTATAGCATTTAGCGACCAATGAAGTAGACTTCACCGAGGCTATCTTATGGCAGAACAAGAGAGCTTTGAGAGAGGCTTGAGATTCCACCGAGATGCAACCTGTTTCTAGCCTTAGCATAGATAATGGTGTTGCTCTCGGGGCTCTCAAAATGCTTCTAATGAACTGGTTTTGAGGAATTTCCCAACTAGATGAAAAAGAGGGGAAAGTAATCTCTGCGCCTTACAGCAATTGCGACAGCACTTTAACTGTAAAAATTTGAATTGCCTGCTCAATAGAGGCCATCAGTGAAGAAAAGAACAGTCTTATTAATGCCGTCAAGGACTGCTTAGCCTTAGCTGCCCACACATTGTTATTTGCTCGCCATGCTTATAATGCTGAGTATATCAGCCCCAGGTAGGTATAGCGGGTGGTCTGTGTTATTATTTGCGAACCTAGTCTCCATACATGCTTTAAACATGGAGCACCAAAGGAAATAATCTCCGATTTCTTTATATTTACTACCATCCGATTCTGGAGAAAGAAATAATTTAAAGTGTCCAGACATTGCTGGAGTCCCTGTTTTGTTTGTGACAGGAGTATAATATCATTAGCATAAAGTAAAATCAAGAGTGGCCTATTTCCTATCTTAGGTGGAGCAGAATGGTTGGCCTCAATCTGGTGTACCAACTTGTTAATGAAAAGGTTAAATAGCAAGGGTGCCAAAAGACATCCTTGCCTAACTCCT
The DNA here is from genome assembly GCA_003113815.1 of Sphenodon punctatus. NCBI lineage: Eukaryota > Metazoa > Chordata > Lepidosauria > Sphenodontia > Sphenodontidae > Sphenodon > Sphenodon punctatus. The sequence continues at coordinate 72,726 of QEPC01012293.1, forward strand.
TGACATATTGATAAAGTAGTGGCGCCCCCTGGGCTCACTTTAACCACTGCCTTAGACTCTTTATGTAAACAAAGTATAAGATTCAATAGACATGGACAGATCCCTCCTTGGTACAGAGTCAAAGGCCTTCGCCAGGTCGATAAAAGCCACATATAACTTGGTTCTCCTTATGTATACATATTTATCTATTAAATGAGTTAAAATAAAGTAATTGTCCATAGTTAACTTTCCTGCACAGAAACCTGATTGCTCCTCTGCTAAGGGAGAGGATGATTGTACCCAGTCTTCTAATAGGTCAAGCAGAAATCTGGAGCACAGTTTGCTAATGACTGGTAGCAGACTAATGGGCCTATAACAGGCTGGATCCTTAGGGTCACCCCTCCTAAAAATTGGAATGATAATTGAAAGGTACCAGACCTTTGGAATTGATTGCGTCACATTTACTACAGTGAAGAACCTAGCTAAAATGGGGACCCACCAACCCAGATATTTAGTGGGGTTTTGGGGAGGGAACCTGTCTCTTTAAGAAACCCTAGCCAAGATTGTTAAAAATGCCAGTTTTCCCCTGCAGCAATAGCTCAGGGCTTCTCCCAGATCTCTCTCTCTCACACACACACACACACACCCTCCCCTTTTCTAAGGAGCTTTGGAAGTACTATGTGAATTTTAACATTTCCCTTGCCAGTACTGAGGCAGTCACTCTGTCTCTCATTTCTCCTCTCTTCCTTTCCATTTGTTTATTAAGCTGTCACAAGCAACATGAAAGGGCATCACAAGTAGGGCTGAAAGGAGGAACTAAATTGTTACTCATGAGAAATTTTGCCACATCAGGAACCAGGATTGATTTCCGAACCATTTCCGAATACCAATGTGATTTCTCAGTTCTCACAATACTGTGAGATACCCACAGTTGAGATCATGGCGTGATGGCGGACTGCCGCCATCACATACGTTTTCATCCCATGTTAGCCTGTGAGTAACTTTGCTTCTGGAATTTGCAAAGACCTATGGTTGTCTAGGTCTTTAAAGTTTATATACATGCATCTGTATTTTATATTATCTGGCACTTGTTTTCATGCTCATAAAGGCAGACACTAAAAAGTCTTTAAAAAGAAAACCATTTTTTTGCTATAAGAAAACTTCAAACATCAAATATTTAACAAAGCCCATTATTTTTCATAACACAGTTCACCATCACATACTGCAGCAGAAATAGGGATGAAGAGTAAAGATTTTGCAAAGGTCTTAATGTATCCTTAGTTATCATGCAGAATTAGAGCATGACCTTAATTATAATAGAAAATAAGCTATTTTTGATGCAAATGTGACAAACTATAAATTGACTGGAAAGTTTGTCTTTGGCTGTAATCCAAAATATTTTAAAAAAACAAAGTTAAATCAGTTCTGTTTGCATCAGCAAGTGGATTTCTGAATATTTCCTTAATACATATTCAATAAATGCAAATAACTTCATTCAAGATGTGTGAACAGAGAAAGATAAAAAAAATACTACAGCAACTGTTTCAGTGCAGTAAATTTCTTTTTGTCAGAGCATTTCCAAATCAATCATACTCTAGGCTTGGCAGTGTTAATTTCCCCTCAATTAAAATAAAATTGCAAAACCACAAAGCAATTTTGGAATTTGTTTGAGTCAAATAATTTCTGACAAATTGAGAACCACTGTAAAATTGCCATGCATCTCATAATATATACACTTGTTTTTTCTTTCCTACAAGATGTGAGCTTTTATTTTACTGTTTAGTATAAAAAGACTGATGTCTATGCAGTCCCTCCTTCTGCCGCAAGTGTTCCTCGTGCTATACAAAACATATTCATGACCATGTTCGGAATTCCTGATCTATGGCAGGGAGAAAACAAAGAGGCTTTTGGGAAAACCATTGCCTGGATATTCTCCATGGAGAACTTGGTTCTCCTTTGACATCTTCGTGTTTTCTCTCAACTTTCCACATAGGCAGGTGCAGACTGCATGTGATTGCATGGGGCACCACTGTGGTATCCGTGAGTAAACTTTCAATCACAACACGAATGCAAAAAGCCCTGGCATAAAATACAGTCCCCTGACTTGGAACACAGGGAGACCCAGCTTATAGAAGGGCTATATGATTATTCAGGAAGGAACCTCAATACGCATGGCCCATGAGTAAATTGGAAATAACATATCATAACATACGGGCCTGCAAAGCAGAAACCCCAGCTTCTGAATGGGAGTCAGAGGGTGTTTTCAGACATGACGCTAACCCCAGTTTAACTACACTTAAACATTTCTTATGCATGTTGCAGGGCTGCATAGGACACCAATACAGCCCTGAAACATGGGGTATTTTCAGATGTTACGGTCCCACGCTCAACCACGGTGAATGCCCACATGGTGAGCAAGGGACTGTAACGTCTATTGGCCCGAAAAGAGATTCCCGCAAGATGTTCACCCCCGTGAATCACGGGTAGGAATCTTTTTGACCACACTAACGGTGGTCCTGCCCGGACCATCGCCGTTTTCATGGTCAAAGAGATTTCCGCCTGTGATTCACGTGGGTGAACACCCGGGGGGAAGCTCATGTTCAGGCCAACAGACATGACGTTCCCACGCTCAAGTACGGGGAATTCACCGTGGTTGAGCATGGGATCGTAATGTCTGTCCCCTGACCACGGCCCAGAATCAGCGGCCATGCCCGCCGCTGATTACAGACCATGGTCAATGCCCTGGGGGGTGGGCGGGCACTGCGTTCACATTGGGAGTGGCACCTGCCCGTCTCCCAGAGGGCAGGAAGCCTAGGGAGCGTGGGGGTGGGGCTGTGTGGCTGCACATTGAACCGCGCAGCCCCGTCCCTCTTCTGATTCCCTGCCAGGAATAGTCGGCAGGTCTGTTGGCTATGCCATTTTGATTCTGGCAGGGGATCAATAGGTGATTCCGTGACGGGGCCAGTACTGGCCACGTCACGTCTGAAAATACCCATGTATAAGAAATGTTCAAGTGTGGTTAAACTGGGGTTAGTGTCCTGTCTGAAAACACCCAGAGATGAATTGAGCAATTAAAATGTTTTTGAGAGAAATGTTGTGATATCAAGGAATGGATTGATTTTTCTACACCAATGTGATTTCTTGATGCTTGAATATTGCAAAATACTGGCCCTTTTCACACAGACACTAACACTGATAAAATAGGTGTTACATTTTATTATATATATTGCAGGGCACTCTTAGAGCATCCCTGCAACACGTATAATAAAATATGACACCCATTATATCAGTGTTAGAGTCTGCATGAAAAGGGCCACTGTCCTGGTTTACCTACTTACTGTGATCCATTTTCACATACCATTTACCATTAATGTACTGCTTACCGGTACCATTTTACTTCCGGGTTTCTGTCTTCTAGTTGTTTACCACATTTCTGGTAGGGTGTGAATTTCATTTCCATTATTATGAGAAAGAAAACTAAAATTGTGATTTTTGTTTTTGTTTTTGTTGCTGTAACAACAAAAATGACAAATAATAACAAAAACAAAAACGAAATTTTGTTTTTGAAATAATGGGATAGCTTTTTTGTTTCTTATTAAATTCTGATGAAGCTTGATGAAATTGTAGCCCCAACAGAGGGCACTATGTGTACCAAATTTTAAAAGGATTGGATAAAGGGGACTGATTCTAGAGGTAATTGAATGTTGTGATTTTAAGAAAAGCTCCATACACATTCCTGGCTATGCCTTTTTTTAAAAAAATAAAAAAATCTTCCATCCAATTTGCATGAAACCTGGAAAGAGTATGTCCCTCCACTAGTGTACCAATCATGACAAATTTCAGAAAAATTGTATAAAGTGTCCCGATGTTATAAGCTATTAACTTAAAAATACTTTTCCAACTGTAACATTTTTATATTACATTCTGTTTACAAGATATTTGGCAGGAATTTATCACACACCATCCCTTTCAACTTTGCCAAACTACAGAACAATTTGATAAAGGGACCTAATTTTATAAGCAATTGAAGTTGTCCCCTTGAAGACAGTAATTCAGATAAATAGTAGCACATACAATGCCAGTCAGAAATAGGCACCTGGCATGGCTTGGGGAGGGAGGCTGTAGGAGAGAGGATTGGAGACGCCCAATAGACTGACAGACACATTCACTGGCCAATTACTGCATGCTTCCATCTTTACAGGACCAATCGGTGGTGGCTTCGAGGTGGGCATATGGGGCGGCCCTGAAGTACGCATAGAAGGGACATAACTGGGATTTTCTGGATAGCATCCAAGAAATCAGGAGACATAGTTTACATATCCAGGATGGCTAATTATCATCACAATCAAATCTTGCAGCACTGTGACAGAGGACACAAGAGAATCCCTATTGACGCTTTCCTAAACAGATGCTTTCAACTTCCCAGTAACAAGTGGGGCAGAGAAGTTGTGATGGTCACAGGCAGCACAGAATGAGGATATTTGGTTGACATTTCTGCTGGCCAATTGGCATTACAAACTGATCTTACACCACAGTGACACATCAGAGAATCCCTGGCATAGGCTCATTCTGTATATATGCTGTGCAGGCATATAAAATTGGAACCCTTTATCACATCTTTCTGATATTTCATTCTGAAAGTGTGAGACACAGACCCTGGCCAAATTTTATGTACACTGGTTGGACGACAAAGATGTTACCATCAGACATATATTTATAGGTTAATTGCATATACCACCAGGACCCTTTATCAAAACTTTCTGAAAGTTGGAATATGTATTAAAAATGGAGAGGGGTATACACTTGACAAGTTTCACCCACATTATATTGGGGAAAAAAGAAGTTACAGCCAGGAATGTATATGGAGGTTTTTGCAAAATAGCATAATTCAACTGCTTATAAAATCTTATTCCTTTTTTCATTCTTTCTGGAAGTTAGTACACCTAATGCCTTCTATTGGATGTACATTAATCCCAGGTTTCATCCAAATATAATGAACAACAAAAAGGTTACAATCAAATATGTGTTTTCCATTGAAACAAATGGAAATCTAGAATGAAAATGAAATTTTAATATTTATTTTTTAAAATGAAAACGACATATTTAAATAATGAAAATGAAAAACAATTACATGGGTCCCTGGTGCACACCTCTAATTTCTTGGCCAACCATAGTTTGACATAGTAGATCCACCTCTTTCTTCCCCTCACTAAACACATTATAAAAAACAGTACTTTCATTATACTTTGTGGGTAGTTAGGAGTCTTTGTGAAAGGAGAGAGGGTGCTGTTATAGTATGATTGGCCCTTTTCACACAAACACTCTAAAACTGGTAAAATGGGTGGTACATTTTATTATACACGTTGCAGGGCTGCAGGTATGCTCTATGGGTGCCCTGCAACATGTATAGTAAAATGTAACACCCATTTTATCAGTGTTAGAGTGTTTGTGTGAAAAGGGCCTACGATTGTTAGAGATTTAAGACGTATATTAAAGGCAGGACATAGATATAGACAAAATTTATCCTATACACCCCTATACCTATGTTCTATACTATAATTAGGGCTACAAATTTGTCATGAGAATTTTCTTAAAAAGTCACAAGTTGGTCATGGCAGGAATGAGAAAAGGTCGTGGAAAACTCATGGGTAATTTAAAAAAAATGTTTATTCAGTATTGTATAAATATTGTAACCACCCCCACCCACCCCCTTAGTTTGTAAACCCAGGAATTATCTTGTAATCCCCCTAGCACATATTGTAATCTCCCTAGCACAGACTGTGCCCCCAAAGCACAGATTGTAGCCCCCCCCAGCACAGAATAGAAGAAGGAGGAAAACACCTGCCACCCCTTGGATTGTAAACCCAGCAATTGTAAAGCCCTTTGAAAGCCCAAAGGGCTTAGATTGTAAGCCCAAGCAGGGGATAAAGGCAGAGGAAATACTGAAGTCTCCTCCTGGGTACCTCTTGAAGCTCTGACAATGGTAACGTTCTCTGCCTCTGATCCCGTTGCCACTTGACCACGCCCAAAGCTCCGCCCTCCACAGGAAACAACACTCAGGAGAGGTTTGGAGCTCCAGGGAGAGGCCGTGGCTCTACCCGGTGGCACCCAGTGTGCTATTGTTGCCGGCTTCCTGCCATGCCGCCGCATCTCCACAGTCAGAGAGGGGCTTGGAGCTCCAGGGAGACTCTGTGGATCTTCTTAGCACCATTGAATGTGCTCTTCTCACCAGCTTCTTGCCAGCTCTGTTCTTTGGTTTGGGGGAAATCTCAAAACACCTGGAAAAATCATGGAACTCACAGGAAGATCTAAAAAGTCATGGAGGGAGGCAAAAGACACTAAAAATGTGACTTTTTTCACCACCATGACACATTCGTAATCCTAGCTATAATATATACTAGATCCTATAATATAAATAATATAATATTGTACCTATATCATAAAATCCTATATCCAGTATAAATCCTATACCTAATAAAATCATATATATCATGATATATTTGATACGGTAATGAAAATGAATGAATAAGCAAACAATATTGGTTTGATTTCATACTTCTTATTTTTATTTTTTGTTTAATTTATTAAATTTAATACATTTGTTTAATTCTCCCTGTCCTTTTCCAAAATGGTGCACAGTGCCCTTTTCCAAAATGGCCCCGATGCTGCCAGCACAATTTTGTAAAAGGGCATGCATGTTCAAAATAGTCAAGTGGCCATTTTGTACGCGTGTAGTGATTTCTATAATTAATTTTTAAATCCGTTTTTAAAAAATTAAATAAAAAATCACTGTGCATGCACAAAATGGCTCCTGTACCATTCTGCACATGTACAGCCTTTTCCAAAATGGCACCAACAGTGTCAGAGTCATTTTGGAAAAGGGTGGTATATGCAGAGAATGGCCCCAGTGGCCATTTTGCAAAAAACTAGCCCCAGTGGAGCATGCATAAAACGGATGCCACCTTTAACCAAAATCATTTGGCTGCTGCCATTTTGGTTAAGGACAGTGGCCATTTTGTGCATCTGTAAAACAGCCCTGGCAGCCATTTTTCACATGCGCTCTGTGGAGCAGGGAGCTCCACAGCACACTGCAACAAGGAAGCCTGCCAGGAAGCCAGCAGAGCTTCAATAAAGTCCTCCAAGTCCAGTAAGTAAGTCCATGCCAGGGCCAGAGATTTTTCAGCTCTACTTCTCATATCGCAGTGACCACTGTAAACCAGGGATAAATCCAGTGAGATGAACTGGATTGCATAAAAAATTGATTTTTCAGTCTATCAAATCAAATCTGTTGGAAAATGAGAGTGCCACATCCACACACATTCAGTTGGAGAAACGGCCATCTTACTACTAGTGCATTTCTTAATATCCAGTATTAGAACATAAGTAGGGTCATATTAGAGCAATGGTCAACCTACCTCTGACAGTGGACTCGATTCCAAACCTCACATGCCACACAAACAGCGTACACGTATCTCATGTGTAGCCCACATGCGCATATCACACACATCTGTTTAGACGGGACTATGGCCTGCACACAAGCCACGCACAAGCCATGTAAAGTCATGTGCGCACACATAAGCCATAAGCACAGGGCTTGGGGATCGAGCCCACTAACCAGTATGCCATGATTCAGAGGTATGTGTAAACGTCAGTCACTCCTAACAGTCTCCAAGGTTTAGGAATACCTGAAGCACACTGTGGGTGAAAACAAATGAAACAGTAGCCTGAAGTAGCTGACAGTAGTCCACAATGAACCCGCTTATCAGTTCAGTGGCTACCAGATGTTTGCCCACATGCGCCATGGGGCGGGTTGCCCATTACTACCGGATGTGTTGTCTAGAGCTGGATGGTGATGTGGCATGGGCTAAGACTTCCCCAGCATCTGGGCTACTCCAGGCTAACGTGTGCCCTCTTATCTGTTAGGCACACTGCAAAGTGAGGTCTCAGGATTGGGCCCAGAGGAATGTGCTCATCCCAGCCACCAAATAGCTGATGGAGAGAGGGGGCTCCTGTGCACCTCTCAGCTCCCCACCCCGGGATCAGCTGTTTGACAGCTAGGGTGAGCATGCTCTTCCACCCCCACCCGCCATCAACTTTTTGGTGGCTGGGCTAAGCATGCTCGTCTGGGCCCCTCTTATCAGCTGTTTAGAGGCAGCTCCTTCCAGTGACCTGTTCCTGCTGTGCGGTAAGGGTCCGGGATTCCTGCCCTATTGCCACAGCAGGACCCAACCCAATCCATGGGTTGAAGGGACTTGTGATGGCAGTCCCCCCGCCCCCTCCCGGATTACCCGGGGAGAGGGCTACTCATTTGAACTGTTCTCCCCTCTGGCCCAAAGTGTGGCAGATACAGTGGCCCACCCAAGGGCAGGCAGGGGATCTGGCTCAACCCTGTCCCATTTGATTTCACCTTGTGCCTATTCTGGTTAATAGCTTTATGATCTTATAATACATGAATTTGTCTAATTCTTTTTTAAACCTAGTTATGTTATTGATCTTCATAACGTCCCATTGCAGTGAATTTTCTGGGTAAATAGCATTGTGTGGAAAGACCATTTCCTTTTTTCTGAATGTGATTGATTGAATCAATAGCTAAATAATACAGTACATCCATGTAATGGATGTGTAAATTGGTACTAGGAGGAGGCGGGTGAGTAAATCAAGGAATTGTGTTTCAATTCAAACCATCTTGAACTCCGAAGCAATATTTCTTTACTGTACAGACTAAACCTTTATAATCTTGTATAAACAGCTGTAATGAAAAAACCTATCTAGGTGAGACCATCCAAATGGGTTGTACCATTAGATTCAGTCCTTTAGAATAGGTAGTGCATAGCTGTTTTACTATGGAAAATAATTTTGGATCGATTGATTGATTATTTATTGGTCAAAATTAAACTTGACAGACCAGGAGTGACAAAGCCATTGCCTCAAAGTACAAAAATATAAAGCTAATTAAAAACACCATACCTAACACTTACCTTAACAAATTGAATGTAATTGAAAATAGATTGAATAATAATAATAAAATAATTAGATACCATAAATAAAATATATACTAGCTACAATTAGAATAAACTCTCAATATCATAGGGCAGAATCTGTTCCAAACTGGTTCCCAACAATTGCATGAATAAATACACTCTTATTAACCTATTGATCAATGAATAGAGGTGTAATCTTGAAAGTCCAAAAAAGCAACACGAATCTTGACGGCTTTACACAGGAATTGAGCTATATTTTCCAAAAGCGCACAGTCCTTAGCTGACATGAAAATCTGAAAAAGCTCTGATTTAGCTTGTCCTGGATATTTATCCAAATAAGGTTGCAGCAATTGTCTTAAATTAGCATACAAGTTGCATTCAAACATAATATGGGTCAACGTCTCAATCTGCTTATGATCAAAAGGGCAAAGACATTCTTCAATTGGTATTTTGTCCATACGACCCTCAAAAACTTTGGTTGAAAAAACATTCTGAAGAGCCATAAATAAGCTCCGGCCAAAAGCAGAGGGCAAATCTAAATTCCAATAAGGAGCCATATCCTCCTCGGCAGGTAATAGCTCCAAGTTATTACCCAAGGAATGTAAGTTCCTAATCTGGGCAAAGTCGTCCTGCCGTACAACATCATTTGTCCTTGCTAAAAGTTCACTTTTAACTGTTCTACCACCTTTTGAGGCAAAATAACCAGCCAAAAAGCCCAGATGGAAAATTCATTCCCTCATCTTGCCTCTCCAGGTGGATTGAAAGTTTTCCTTTGCGAGCAAAAGGAAGAGCTCTGTCTGGGGAGCAAACTCAGCCCAAATTCACAGGGAAAGGGCATACTTGGAGGTTTTCGTTTCCCAACTTGTTATTCCGGTCTCACACCTAATAGCCACCGAGGGAGACCTGGCAGGCAAATGAAAAAGTTTACTCAAAAGTGTAGCCTGTAGTCTGTTGAGATTTACAGATCGAATCGTGGCCCAAACCGCTGCACCGTATAGTAATTGAGAGGTGACTTTAGCTTCTAATACTCTCAGAGCCATAATCTCTCTCCCCATCCCTTTTCGTTGGAAATGGCTCAATATTGCATGTCCTTATTCATTGCCAATTTGGCCTGCAGGGCCCAATTATCTCCTTTATCTAATGTAATTCCCAAATTTTGAAAGCTACTTACTTGTTCTATCTCTTGCTGGCCTATAGTCCACATATATTGTTTCCTGCTCTTCCCGAAAACCATTATTTTGGTTTTACTATAATTGATCTGAAGGGCACTATCAGAGCAAAAGTTTGCAGCAGCTCAATTCTTGTCTGGGATAGTAGCACCACATCGTTGGAATAGAACAGGACTCCAATTGCCCTGGATGCCAGCCGCGGGGGGATGAAGTCATCAGAGGAGACTGTGGGGACCAAATCATTTAGATAATAATTAAATAGGCTGGGGGCTAATGTACATCCCTGCCTTACCCCAACTCATAGATATTTCAGATGTCAGTTCGCTAGTTGAGGAGTCGAATTTTACTTTTAGCGTATTATTTGTATGAAGAGCCCTGATCAAATAATACAGCCTTCTATCCATCGTAGATGCTTCCATCTTTTCCCAAAGACAGTTACGACTGACTGAATCAAAAGCAGCCTTTATATTTATAAAGGCTGCAAACAATTGCTATTCAGTCTAACATACTTTTCCACAAGATGTGTCAATGCCAAGAGCTGATCTACCGTTGAACGCCCCCCCGAGACCCTGCCTGTTCGATAGCTAGAATCCTCTTCTTATGTAGCCAAGCTTCAAATCGTTTTGCCAGATGTTTTGCATATAGTTTCCCTATAACCGATAATAGGCTTATTGGCCTATAGTTTGCCACATCGTTTTTTGAGCCTTTTTTATATATTGGAACTACTATAGCCAGCCGCTACTTACTAGGTATAACACCCTCCTCATTTATCCTTGTAAATAAGGCTGCCAAGAAGGGGGCCCACCAGTCTTTTCCAGTTGTCAGGAGATTAGTGGGAATATAATTGGAACCCGGGGCTTTACCAGATGGCAGTTCTTCTATCATTTCCTCTACTTCGCCTGAGCCTACTGATGGCCAGCTAGGGGTGTCGTGGATACTGAATGGAATATCTTGCTTTTGGTGATGGGCAAACTTAGGCATAAAGAAGGATTCCCATGTTTCTTTGGGAATTACAGCTCTAGTAATTGCCTTTCTACCACCCAATGATCTATTCAAAATTCTCCAGAAACCCCGGAAGTTGTCCTTCAGGGCGGCCTGATACAGAGCCCAGTCCTGCTCATCATCATACTTCCCCTTCTTCTCTCTGATCATAACTTTATATTCTATTTTCCGCTTAGGATAAACCTCCAGAAATTCAGGCATTTTCCCTTCTCTGTACCTATAATATATGTTCCTTAAATCTATTTTTGCTGTTTTACACTCTTATCAAATCATCTTTGACTAGATGGTTTGCTGGAATTACCTCCAGGGACACACTTCTTAATGAGGAGATGAGCACATCCATCTATAAGATTCTCAAACGGACCTAGGAAATTCTTACCATCCCCCCCTTGAACCACCCACAGCCAGGGGCTTGACTGACAAAGGACCCTCACCTTCTTTGCTATTTCCTCATTCCAAATGCTTTTGAGGAGACAAAGATTAGGGGCAAGATGGAAGTCGCCAGGCCAACAATTAGAGTCGGCCACCAGTTCTTCATCTTCGATAAAGTGGTCACCAAGGGTAAATGATCACTCAGGAGACAGCCCCCCACCTGAAAGCTATCCGCTAAATGCAGGAGATCACGGGTCACAATCATATAATCTACTACACTTGCTCCAGTGTGTGAAAGGAATGTAAATTTCCCTTCCTTTCTCTTTCAGAGGAGCCATTTAATATAAACAGATCCAAATTTAGTATCAGATCTGCCAACGCTAAACCTGAACTATTTATTTTAGGATCTTTAGATTGTCTTTCTAACAGAGGGAAGAGGTTCAGCCTACCTGCCAAAGCTGAAAAACAAGAAAGTGCATCATTATCCTTACCAATCCTGGCATTGAAATCTCCTGTAATAATCAAGGCTACAGATGGTGCCTTGGTTTTTAATTCCTGTAAGAAGGTTTCGAGTCTAGTCCAGTAGTATCCCTGAAATGAGCTAGCATTAGCAGGTGAAATATAGACTGCTACCAAGATGAATTTAGTATCCCAATAACCAATTTCTATGCATAAGGCTATAGGGGGAAGAAGTTTAATTTTACCCACCTTAAATTGGGCTTTGAGCGAGATTAAGCAAGCTATACCCCCCTTAGCTCTTCCTTTTACTGCTTTAATCACTGGGATTTCGAAAGTCTGATAGTCATCCATTAATATCGTATCCCTAGCCCATGTTTCCAGCAATACAATTATCTGGAAACGCTGAAAAAAATCTCTCAACTCTATGTCACTATACTTTGACCGCCACCCCATGATGTTCCAGGAACATATTCTGTTGTTATAAACATGGGGGGGGGGTCGACCCCTTATCAGATCGCACATACCGGGCACTCGATGGATTGAGCCTGCAACACAACCTCACCAAGGGATTCCATTTGGGAAGCTAGTAGTCCATCTATTGCTGTTTCATCCCCTTCTGGGAGCCCCGGGGGCACTAACTGCTGATTACCCTCACCTTGCTTTAATAAGTCCAGGTCCTCCCTTACAAGTACCCTTTCTTGAGTATCGGATGTCACTTCTCCTGTCTTATTTTTACGGCCTTCCTGAGACAAAAGACTACCACTTGCACTAGATAATGGAGCAGATCTAAAACTGCCCTGAAACCCGGATTCCGCCATAATCCCCATTCCTGGGGAGGACAAGCTATCCTTCAAAGGTTTCACTACATTAGCCATATCACTTCTTGGAAAGCAAAAGGTCCTCTTGTTTATGGGTCTACCTACCTCAGTGGTTAAGGCAGCCCCAATGCTCCCACCTTGCAAAGTAGGAGCAAACCTTTGCAAGGTGGGTCTATTACAGATTTGGGCCCTTAAAGCTTTCCCTTGGAGATTTCACCACACCACCTGTACGTTCGCAGGTTCCATCAATTTCTCCTCCAGATCATTACTAAAACTAGTCTGAGCCAGACTCTGTCCCTGTGATCCTCCCCCTAGGGGCTGCACATCAGAAGTGATAAACACGTCACTAACTGCAACCCCCCATGTGTGGAGCAAACCTCTATCCTGTAACAATCTCTGAGGCCACTGTGCTGATCTAAAATGAACAACTATATGATGGCCAGAGGGACCCCTAGCCAGAGATTGAAGGTATCTAATTTGCCACTTGGAGAAACTCCAACAAAGGATATTCCCCAAATGGGAATGAATCAGGTCTATGCCATGCCAGTTTGGTAGATATCCATTTGGGAGAGGAATCACCCTTATGGCAATAGCAGTTCTATTTACCTGAATTTTGGATCAGAAAGAATAAACATCTCTGAGGTATATCAGAGGTCACAAATCTGAAATCTTACCTTGTGTCATACCACAGTGTAGATAAGGCTGGTGGGGAACTGGGATGCTTTTGGTCTAGGTTACTGTAGATGAATTCTCAGCTGAGGACAATCTAATCCTTTCAGTGATCTGCTGGAATATTGGTTTAACAGCCTACAGGGAATGATGCAAGATTTTTACATTTTTATTTAGCATGGAGGCTTTTGTTTTGCTATGTACTTAATAATAATAATAACAACAATATTTTATAGCTCCCCGTCTCTTGTCCAAATGGCTTTCTGAGAGCTTCACAGCATCAAAATGAAAAAAAACCCATATAAAATCAATTTAGAATAGAAATCAATTTAAAAACTATTTAAATGCGGAAATTAACTAAGAGTAGGGTTGAAAATTGTTCTTGTGATTCTCATGTTGCTTGGTGAGAATAATAGTTCTTGGCTCGCTCTGACAGATGAGAATGAGCCAAGAACCATCTGCATCTCGGCTGCATTCTCATCAAGGAACGTGGGGGAAAACCAACTAAACAAACAAAAAAGAACTACACATGCACAAGATGGCCAGCAGGACTGTTCTGCGCATGCACAGTCCTTTTCTAAAATGGTGCCAGAAGCATCACTACCATTTTGGGAAATGGAGGCTATTCTGTGCATGTAGAGTGGCTATTTGCTAATTCGCAGACCGCCTGCCTTTTTCCAAAATGTTGGCAATGCTGCCAGCACCATTTTGGAAAAGTGCCATTCACAGAATGGTCCCAGTGATAAAAATAGACTACTCTTCCATAAGGTTAATCAAATAAGTAATGGGAGATAAATATGTATTATTAAGTTTCTATTTATATTGGAATTATGCTTCTAATATACAGTCAATAACGTGCCTTCAGTCTGTGTACTCGAATACTTACTCCCTAATTGAAAACCACATTAATAGAAATTGATGATTACAGTGTTTTCTTCAGTTCAGGAGCAACATAAAAAAATGGAGGTGTCATTATAGACAGGAGTTCACATCAAGTAAAAATGATCCTTAAATGTAATAGCATGGATTGTAAAACCACACCATACTCTTGAAAAATGCAGTTTTCCTGAAAAGGTTAATGAGTCCCTTCCATGGCTTCTGCACAGGACAACATGCACTGCTATTGTTCTCAGAGACTGAAGCAAATCCTTTAACCACCAGCTGGCCTGAGATGAGATCAAGTGCTCCTCTTTCGAAGGGAAATACCAACTTTTTGGGAGTGCTTGGTACTTCATCAGCTTCTGGTGGATTCTTCACTTCTGCCATCCCCCCTCTTAATTTCCATAAATTTCCAGGACTTTTTCTCCCTTTCAGGAATAGGGCGGAAGCGGCAGCAGCTTTTACCATGCTGCGATTCCATTCTGCCATTTTGGAATTGCCCGCGCCACACTGCGACTTTTCTTCCGACATTCCGCTAATTCCACTGGCATTCTGCAAATTGGGAAAGTATTGGAAAAATTGCAGAATTGTCGGAAACTGTCGGAAAACTGCTGTTCCGCTATTTCGTGGCGCTGGCAGAATGGCGGAAGTAGTGAAAAATGGCATGTTTCCACTATTTGTGAAACCTGTGGAAGTAGTGGAATGAAATTAGCGGAACTGCGGAAGTAGTGGAATGAAAACCTCTGCCATGCCGTACCACTAATTGTGGAAACGTCATTTCCAGTGGAAATAGCTACCGCTGCAACTTTCTGCTACAGCCCTATTCAGGAACTTTTTCATAATTTTAGTCACTTTCTGGAACTTTTTGTCATTTTGGGGGGATTTTATAGCAGTTTTGTGGCAGTTTTACAACACTGTTAATGGCAACTTGCAGCACTTTTATGGCAATTTGCACTTCTCCAGCAGGTTTTTCAACTCCACAGCCCCTGGGGTGCATGCTGGGGTGCAGGGCTTGGGACTGACCTGTGGCAGCCACATTGCACTTGCAAAAAATAATAGAAAATGATGAAAACGGTGAAAGCTGGCAACTTTCCACATCACGTTAATCTTTCTGGATGCCTTGCTTCCAATGGGAGCAACACTGACTGAGATTTATCATCCTGATTGTAACCAAGCCATGCACACACACCTGAGATTTCACATCTGCTTGAATGTTTGTTTGTCTTCTCCCCTGTCTCCTTGTCTTTTAGATTGTAAGTCACAGGCAGGGACCGCGTCTAGTATATGTTTCTGTACAGCACCAAGCTCATGACTGGCACTATATAAATGTTTATAATAAATAAATAAATAATAATAAACACCAGTTCTGCTTTGTACCATATGATACTCGCCAGATGACAGATTTTTCACTGCCAGTCCTGAATTTGTAGTGAAAGATTGCAGAAGACCATTGTACACCAGCGGAGCCAGTGACTGGGCACTTATAGTTTTATTCAGCCTGCCTATGCTGTAGAATCCATCTTGTCTAACGTGTGTTACAAGGAGATACTGGACTATAGGTCTAACAAATATATAAAAGTGAAGGTTAAACATGTATGTAATGTAATAGTTGAAAACTGGAAACTCACTTCATGCAATGGATGTGTCTTATGTATGCCTCTTTGGCAACTTTTCTGTATCCCATAGTAACTGTTGTGCAGAATGTTAAAGCCAACTAGAACTGTAATGTTATGGGAAGCCCTTATCAGCAGTGAGCTTGATAGTGAAAGAAGGTTCCTTAATGAGGAGCTGAGAATGACTCATGCTAAGGAAAAATACAGCTGCACTAGGTAGAATTGGTCACACATGTGCAGGATTTGTAGAGTGAGTGCGTAACATCAGAATACCATAAGACACAGCAGCCGGGGTCCCATCTTGGAACTTTGTTGCTGGCTACTTTGCAGACGTGCCGAGGGGCGCAGCAGAACCTAGGGCCCACCTGGGGATCATCTTGCAGGCATTGTTGGAGTTCCCCGGCATGCATAAAGGGATGTGTGAGAAGTCTCTTTTACTTTCTGTATTCATTGGGGGTTATTGTTTTTAGCTTTAGGCTTCATTATATTTAATAAAACAGCTTTTTGGCACCCATTGTTTGAGTTATCACTGTACTGATCCAAAAGAACCCACAATTTTAAGACAGAATTCTACAGATTTCTGTCCTTCTTAAAGGTCATCAGATATTTGTAGACTAATGGACAGCAGAGTAACACATTTTAAAAAAACTTGGTCCTAGCTTTACTCAGTACAACACTGAATTTAGTTTCACACAGACCTTTATCAAAATAACAAAACAGTAGCCTATTACACACAGTCCATTTTCTCTCTTGAATCTGGGCTGTTCTTTTTGTTCATCATGCAGCCAGATTGGGTCCTGAGCATCTTTAGGCTTCTACAAGCCCAATACTTTTTCTGAATCCAAAATCCTTGTTCATGCCATGGTTATCTCTCACCTCGATTACTGCAACCTCATTCTTGCTGGCCTCCCTCGCTCCCACCTGTCCCCCCTTGTCGCAATCCAAAACTCCACTGCCAAGGTCATTCACTCTGCCCATCGCTTCAACCATGTGCAGCCTCTCCTCCTCGCCCTTCACTGGCTCTCCCTTTCTGAACGTATCCTGTTCAAACTCCTGGTTTTCATGTTCAAATCGCTCCACTCTTATACACATCTAGATGTGTATAAGAGACAGCCCTTACTCTCCCTCGTTTCTCCTGCTCACCTAACCGCCTTCGTCCCTTCTCCCTCACTGCCCCCCATGCCTGGAACTCCCTCCCTGCCAACATCTGCCTTGCCTCCTCCCTCCACTCCTTCAAATCCCTCCTCAAGACCCACCTTTTCCATGCTGCCTTTCCCAATGCCCACTAGTCTTTCCCCTTGCTCTTACTGTCAGCCCTCCTCTGCTGACTGCTGCTACCGACCACCTTGTAACCAAGCCAAGTACACGCACCTGAGACTTCGCATCCGCCTGAATGTTTGTTTGTCTTCTCCCCTGTCTCTCCCACTGTCCCCTCTCCCTGTCTCCCCCCCCTTTGTCTTTGTCTTTTAGATTGTAAGCCACAGGCAGGGACTGCATCTAATTCTATGTTCTGTACAGCACCAGGTCATATGACTGGCGCTATATAAATGTCTCATAATAATAATAATAATAATAATAATAATAATAATAACGAATAGCCAATATGTTCCAGAAATATTGTCCTCTAGAAAAATTCATCCCTGCCTCCCTTCTTCTCTCCACTCTATGAAAATGAGTGAAAATAAATGAGACAGTAGCCCACAATAGCACACAGTAGCCCACGAGCCACCTGCCCATCAGTTTGCTGACTGTCAAATGTTCACCCACTCCCACCACAGGGAAGGCAGGTGCCTGCTACCAGACGTGTCATCCGGAGAATGGCAGTGTTGTGCTGTGGACTAAGAATTGCCCAGCTGTGCTCATGTGCACCTTCCTGTCTGTTACTGCACATGCCAGGTGCACAGTGTGTGGCATGGATGCTGCCTCTGCCCATTTGCTGAGTTGGAACCTACAACCCTTGGGCAAGAGGGATTTCCCCACAAGGTGCTCTCCAGGCATAGATCTGCCTGGACAGAGCCACCAGTTTCCCTGTGCCTTGGATGTCAGCTGAGGGGAGTCAGGCAGGGATGACAGTACCTTGGGCTGGGGTTGGGGCCAGGTACAGCTGCTACTGGACACTTTTCATGGGCCTGATCTTGTTTCTGTTGGTTAGTGGCCACTGCTCCTTCGCCTTAGTCCTACCCATGTGTTCGAGTCCTCGGTCCAACCCAGGATGTGGTGGCTACATGGGAGACCACACATCTGTTCCACTCTCTGTGCTGGTCCAACAAGTGGTAGTTGTGTTGCCACTCCAGGGATTGGATAGGGGATCCAGCTCACCACTGTCTAATATGTTTTCACCCAATGTATTCTACATTTCCCTTGATTTGTAGAATCAAGGAAATGCCAGTCCAAGAGAGCAACAAAGCCAAGAAAATACAAGCATATAATGTCATCACCTCCATCGTCCTTTTCTTAGATATTCATCTGGATGAACTGCTTTGGCCAAATTTGGAGGTGGTTCAGAAAGTGAACTTAATGAACCTACATATTTTGAGACAAAAGCTTCATGTGTTCAGCATATTAAGTACCAGTGATACTTGTAAATGAGACAGTTCATTTCAATTATAACTCAGCCTTCCAAAACTTATGCCTCTATTCTTCACAGTCCACAAAGAAATAAGAACCCGATTCAAAACCCAATGAAGTCATTGGAAAGCTTCCCATTTTCTTCAAAGACTTTGGATTGGGCTGTAACAGATTTTAAAAGGATAATATCCCTTAGAAAAATCAGTCAAGCATATCCAGATTTCTTATGATTTACAGAGGAGAATTATTTATAACAGATATAGTTGCTATGATTTTAAACCATTGTTTTTATTGCACTACCAGCTGCTTGTAAAGGACAGAAACGATGAAGAAAGAAATGACATCAAGTTAACATTCAGAACCAGTGAGCACAAAATTAATGGTGAATGACTTAGCAGCTACATTCCAAGCCTAGAAACACTTTAGCTACAAAAGTATTATGAGTTTGGCTAGAATAGCCAAATAGGCATTTGACAGTGTTGGCAGAAAGTAAAATAAAGTTAGAAACAAAACTCTCAAAATTTGATTCGAGACCAAAGAAAAGAATTAATAAGGCTATAATTAATCATTCTAGAATTATGGAAATGAGCTTGTATCATTGGCTATAACAATAAGCAAAAAGGAGTTTAATGGCTTAAAATGGGGTTTTAAATTTTTATTAGCACCAAAATGTATTTCAGCAGAGGATATGATAGCTTCATTTGGTGCAACTCTAGAAGGTTTAGCAGAGAATCAAGTAACTGGGATTAGAGTACTGGAAGATCAAAGAGAGAAACTCGGAGAAGACAATATAATCTGAAGCAAAATCTGAAGTTGTACACAAGCTGGCACTTGATGAAATTTAAAATAATGATGATAAAATGGTATATATTCATCTATATAATGTATAATAATTTTTTATTAAATACATAATGAATAGACCAATACTCATCCATACCAAATAAATTAAAATAAGTATCACAGTATGAATCACAAATATAACAAAAGCAGCATTTGTTGCTTGTAAAATTGAATTTAAAATAATTACTATTATGAACTATATTTTGTGTCAAAAGAGTTAATTCATTAAAAGAGCAATAGTTCAAGAAGAATTGGTATATCAGATAAAGTAGTAGTAAACTGAACATAATTCCTATAAGGCCTGATTTAAAGCTTGTTAAATACATGCACTTCTTATTAATTTCCATGGCTTTAATTCATATCCATATTTATTAAGCACCTTGTGAGGATTAAAGGGTTCTTATGAAGGAGGCTTGGGAGAGAGCTTGAGGGAGAACAGGTCTTTATTAGAGGATTCACACAGAACATATGTGGAAATTTTGACTCTCTTGGTGTTTGGTGAAGAACTGGAGATACAATGAAAGTGATATTCAGACTACTCCCTTCCCAGGTCCCAAGTGGAATTACACTTTTTTCATTATAATATGATTATCTCTCAATAGTAATTAGCTGTTGAAAGTGTCAAAAGGTAAACGATAGAGTACATCCATTTAATAGGTATGGAAACTGGCACAAAGAAGATGAGTGAATAAAATCAAGACCAGAGCAGAGGAACTGGGTTCCAACCATCTTGAATTAATGGCAACTGGCAACCGTTTCTTGCTGTACAAAGAGAGCCAGTGTGGTGTAGTAGTTAAAAGTGCACTACTTGGACCAGGGATTGGGGGAACATCCCTCTCATTCAAGTCTCACCTTAGTCATTAACTCACTAGGTGACCTTGAGCACAGATTTCTGTCTAACCTACCTCACAGGGTTGTTAGAAGCAGAGTTAATTAGTTTTGTTAATGTTACAGTTAATAAGTTAAAGAATTATAAGCAAGCCTAAGGGATAGGGTGGGATAAAAAAATATAAATAAGAATACAGGCCAAACATAGACTAAAGACTTGTAATGGAAAAAAATCCATTGGGTTGCATTGTGCTGTTAGACTCAGCCCTTTAGAGTAGCTAGCTCTATCTTATCATAGCAGGAGACCTAGGAAAGAATTGTGGCTCAGAGAGAATGAATATTTCCGAAGTACCTCAAAAGGCCAGAAATATTAGGGATGGGTGAACGCAGTTCAGAAGTTCGGAGATCAGCCTGTTCAGGCGACCAAAATGAACATCCAAACCGAACGTTCGAATGGCCGAACAGTTCGGAAAAGTTCGGATGAGTTTGGATGAGTTCGGGGGTGGGAAAAACGTGACCTTGGGCGGGAAAACGTGACTGGAAGGGGGGAGGCAGCTGAAGAGAAGACTTCCTGGCACCAGGGGTGGACACCAGGGGTGGTTTCAGGGCCAAAAATACCGATACCAAAAATAATTCGGTTTTGGTTTTGGTACTGATAGCACTTTTTTGAATGTTTGGCCGAATTCGGTCGAACCGAACAGCCGAACCTGAACTCAGGTTTCGAAACGAACGACTGAACATCCGAACATCCAAACGGCGTTCTTTTCGCCCATCCATAACAAATATATCACCTCCTGTCCTGTCACTTAGCATCTTTGCACTTCATTGGCTTTCAAGACCTGTACTTTTTGGGTGCTTAGTCTTTCTTTGGCTCTCCCATCAGACTTTATCTTTGCAAAAGCAACACACTTTCACCTTCCCAGATAGTAAGCTTTCCACAATCTTCCTCTTTGCTGAGGAAAACAAAAGGATGTGTACTCAAGATGTGTACCATTCATGTGTACTAGGGTGGGCAGATCTGTTTAGATTTTTAATTACTAAAACAAACAATGGCAAAGGTGTTCAACAGACAGACCAGCAAGGCATTCTCTAGCCAGGCCAGTTGGGAGTTCAGTCAGAGTCTTCGCAAACAAGGAGTGGGCCCCTATGGGGCACAAAAGCCAGTCACGCAGGGGACACAACAGGGGGCACAACAGTTTGTGTAGCAGGACCCCTAGCTGTTGATCTAGCTAGGTAATGGATAATTTCAGACATGCTGGGCCTCCAGGCCCAACATGCTGTTACCCGGACAAGGATCCATTCCGGAGCCCAGTCCGTGATCAGGCAATCCATCCATTAGATGTGCTGGCCTGATCACTGTGGTGAATATCGGGGAGGGGATGGGGCTGTGCATCACGACATGCAGTCACTCAGCCATGCCCCCCATGGTTGGGACCTGATTCCAGGATGGGGCCTGGTAACAGTCATTACCCACAGCCATTGTCAACCTAACCATGGTTCTGGAGGTGAGGCCAGCTTCACCTCCAGAACCGTGGTCAATTTGATCTCGGCCAGATGTTCACTGTGGTGAACCTCTGGATGGTAGCAAATAGACATGCATGGGTTCGCTGCCACCACACCGGATCCACTGTGATTCAGTGTGGTTAGCAGCGTTCCTAACATGTCTGAAAATACCCAATTTCTGGCAGCCTCAAGTGATGGTAGGCCGGTCTTCTATACAGGTCAGCAATGGCCATAGATTAGCGGCTGACACTGGACTGGGAAGACATGTGATGTCTGGAGGGGTGATGCAGGGGGTGTTAGGTGGCATTTTATTTTATTTATTTGTTTGTTTATTTATTTAATAATTTAATAATTTTTATCCCGCACCATTCTGCTAAAAGCAGCTCAGGGCAGCTAACAAACTCCAGTTAATATAAAATACAACAATAAATACACAAAATATTATTGTGTGTTGTGGGGGTGGTGGGCAGCCCTGCCAACAATTTCCCATAGCTAATGGACATGAAGTCACACCACCACAAGGGGCTTATTCTGAGATGTCCACCTACTCCCCTCTGCCCCCACTGACAAATGCCCTTGCGAATAACAGTTTTAGACTGTCTCCTATTGCTCCTAAAGGTGCTCAAACCATTTAGGACAAAAACGAACCTCCCCTGGGAGGCACTTATGGCACTGTGGAAGTATTTTAAAATAGTATGATGGGCCTACTTATCTGGAGGTGGCTTTGGTTGGCTTAGGTATGAACAAAGCTTTCTGCCAGTGGGTGGCCATTACACCAGGGATCTAGTGGGAGCTACATGCACATGACCTATGTTTGGAGTTATGCAGGATAAGGAAATGGTGAGATCCAACAATGGGCATGTAATAGCAAAAGGAGAGGGAGCAAGGGTCATGAATGGAGCAAGGCAGAAGGGGCCCTTGGTCATTGAAATGTTGGGATTTAAATGATGGGATGTGTTGTTTTTGCACAAATTGCAGATTTTGGCACATCTACTTGCAGTCTGGTGGTCCACATGCAATCTCCAACTGCTCCAAGAAGTGAGGTTACTAGGGATGGGTGGACAGATCGCGGTTCGGGTTCGGCCGTTTGGTTCGACTGTGTTTGGTTCGTCCAGTCAGTTCGTTCGCCGGGTTCGGATTCGGCCGTTCGGTTCGGGTTCAGCCATTCGGGAAATTTATATATTTATTTATTTTAAAATTTATATCCCGCCCCTCCTGTCCACAGGGCAGCCCCGGGTGGCGAACAACATTTCATTTAAAACAATAATAAAATTTTAAAACAATTTAAAATACACTACATGGGAAAAGCCCCCACCCCCCATCCCCACCCCACCCCTACCCCTCGCCAAAAGCCTGACGGAACAGCCAGGTCTTACATATACGCCAAAACAGCAGGAGAGTGGGAGCCAACCGAACCTCCACCAAGAGTGAATTCCACAGCACAGGGGCGACCACCGAAAAAGATCTAACATCGGTGGCCACCCGCCTCACCCGGGGAACCTCCAAAA
>QEPC01012293.1:106527-139541 GCA_003113815.1 Sphenodon punctatus
GGCAGGAAGATCTCCGATGAAGTGCTTGACCTGGCATGGAAGCTGAAGGCAGGGCTGAGTGTTGGCTTTTATGAGCTCCTATGCTGGGAGGAATATGTCCTGGCAACCATGCTGGACCCCAGGATCAAGGGCAGCATAGCACGTGAGACAGCGGTCTATGGCCTCCAGAAGGGTGCACTGGTGCAGAAGGTCCAGCAGGCAAAGCGGGCCATGAAGCAGGATGCCCCTGGGGATGGTGGGAGTGGGAGCAGCGACCCCTTCCAGTCATCTGGGTCTATCCCTGCCCCTCGACCTAGCGGTAGCAGCTGCACCAGCAGCAGGATGAGCATCAGCAGCAGAACCCCTACTAGTGCCAGTAGCTCATCCTGTGTGCAGGCCACTCTGGGAAGCATGGGGCCCAGCACAAAAGGGCAAGCAGCGTGGCTGAGGGCAGTGGGGCAGGTGTTGCCCACCCAGAGCTACCAGAGGGAGCATGATGAAACCTCAGCAGCAGTGGAGACCTACCTGGAGGAGGATCCATGCATTGATCCCAGCAGCGATCCCTTAGCCTACTGGGCCGGCAAGACCAACGTGTGGCCGGCCCTGTTGAAAGTGGCCAAAGGTATCCTGTCCTGCCCACCAACCAGTGTCCCCAACGAGCGGGTGTTCTCTGTGGCAGGGGACATTTGCTCCCCGCACCTCCTGAAACTGGGGGCCAAGTTGGTGAAGCAGTTGCTCTTCCTGAAGGTGAACCTTCCGCTGCTGGGATTCCCCGAGCTGCCCCTGGACAAGGAGTGATGGTGCAGTGGCACACGCCATCCCATGCCAAGGGCAGTCTGGACAGGGCTCCTCCTCCTCCTCAATCTGGGCTAGGGCTACTGCTCCTGTGCTGTTGA
The DNA here is from genome assembly GCA_003113815.1 of Sphenodon punctatus. NCBI lineage: Eukaryota > Metazoa > Chordata > Lepidosauria > Sphenodontia > Sphenodontidae > Sphenodon > Sphenodon punctatus. The sequence continues at coordinate 107,403 of QEPC01012293.1, forward strand.
GGTGCTGTCCCTCACTCCCAATGCCAGGTACCCACCCTGCCTCTCTCTCTCTCTCTCTCTCTCTCTCTCTCTCTCTCTCTCAGGCTGTCAAGCTCAAAGCCTGCCTGATTGCCAGTCATGCCACGCTGTCTGCCTGCCCGCCCAGGTTGTCATTCCCAAGTCAAAGCTTACCTCAGCCTGCCTACCTCTCATGCCATGCTGCCGTGACTGCCTGTCTGCCCGCCCAGGTTGCCAAGCTCAAATCCTGCCTAAATGCCCCTCATGCCACGCTGCCTGCCAGCCCCGGCAACCCATGTTTGCTGCTGCCAAAGTCCCCCATGCCTATATACTGTCTGTGCAAAGGGTTCTGTACCCTGGCAACGAGCAATCCACAGTCTAACCACCAGCACCCACCGCCCGCTGCCAAGGAGTCTGTCTCTCTTTCTCTCTGGCACACCCACACAGTCACAAGCCCTGCCCTTCCTGGGGGGCTGTCTGAAAGTTGAGACCCTGCTGCTGCCACATCTTGGGGTCAGTGTACCGTATCTACACTACATGTGGTGCCAGGTACTTCTGGTAGGGATCGACAACTCAAACTGTATGAGATTCTGTACCTGCCTCGCTGTGTGCATTCCTGTAACTGCTGCTACCACATATCACTTGATTGAATGAAATGTGCCCAACCATGTGCTAATTCTAGGGACATATCATTAAACTCACTGGGCTATCATTCCATTGTACCTGAATCAGTCATCCCGCCCATCCCAGGAACCATCAATGAGATTCTGGGACCATCATTTCAGTCACTGAGGGCTGCATTTCATTCGACTGCATCCAGAAGCCCGGTGCCTACACGCCAGCCTTCCCCCCCNTCCCTCCAACCACCAGCTACCACTGCCCGCTGCCAAGGAACCTGTCTCTCTTCCTCTCTGGCACACCCACACAGACACGAGCCCTGCCCCTCCTGGGAGGCTGTCTGCAAGTTGAGACCATGGTGCTGCCACATCTTTGAGTTAATACCTTAACTACGCTACATGTGGTGCCAGGTGCTGCTGGTAGGGATCAACAAGCTGTATGAGATTCTGCCAGCTGCCAGCCTGAACTTCCACACAGAGGGATAAAAGTTGGAAAGTTCAAACAAAGCTCGTAACAACAACAACAACAAATATAATTTTCATTAACAAAACAACAACAACAACATTTTAAAACAAAAAACAAACATTTTAAACTAGAAAGTAAACTTATCTATCTATTTATTCAGTCTCTGGGCCTGCCCCCCGGAAGTTGGGGAAAAGGCAGAAGGGTTGCACAAGAGGTAGGGGCAGGGGGCATCACACCCGCCGGCATTTCATAGCTGTGCTCGATGGCATAGTCGATGGCCCCTGCCACAGCCGCCTTCCAGTTGGAGACTGACTGGTGGAAGAGTTCCAGGTCGGCCATCTCAGTGGAGACGTACTTTGGGACATACTCTGCGTACGCCTCTACCTTCTGTTCCCACACCTTGACCACCTGGAACCATTCCACCATTTGCTTCTCCATGGTGGCTGCTTGCAACTTTCGGGCAGTCACAAAATCCCGGGTGGGCCTCTCAACCTCCGCCCGAAAGGCCTTGTCCTCCACAGACTTCCAGGGCACGGGGGACTTCACGTTAGGGCTGGAGGAGGGGGAAGGACTTACATGCCAGTGCTTCCGGGTTGCCCTCCCACCCTTCTTCTGGCACTGTGACTCAGGCTCCATGGCCATTCCAGAGTGCTCCTTCTGCCTCACCATCAGGCTGTTGAGCTTTTCAATATGGGTGATTAGCCACGATGTGGTCCCCTCTCTCTGCCTCCTTAATCTTTTGAAGCAGATCTAAAGAACATAAAAAGATAGGAACATAAGAAGTGCCATACTGCATCAGACCAATGGTCTGTGTCAAGCCCTGCTTGCATTCTGTCTCCTCCACAAGTGGCTGGGTGGCCAATCTCTCTCTGCAGGGGACTTCTGTTCCTAACAGGTCATAGGGCATTGGGCAATCCATTCCCTGTTGTTCCAGCCCCTGTGCCTTACCTTGCAGACGGTGTATTTTTCATGCTTCTCAAACCACTTCCAGACATTGGACCTTGTCCGCTAACTGTCTGGGGGTGGCACTGGTGAGTCTGACCTCCACCTGGTTGTCCTTCATGGCGTGGCAGCAGTCCTGGGGCTGGCATCAGATTCCTCTCCGAAACAAGAACACATAAACAACACCTAAGTAATACCATGCATTTATGATGATGCCTCTAGTCCTCCCTCTTTGGGGTGTGAGGGATGGCAACGGGAGATGGTGACCCTGGCTGGCATGTGCAAGTCCTGCCTTCCTTGGGGCACTAGGGATGGCAACTAGAAAGACCTTTGCTGGCACGTGCAAATCCTGCCCTTTTTCGGGTGCTGCTAGGGAGGGATGGCAATAGAGACCCTGACTGGCATGTACAAATCCTGCCCTCCTTGGGGTGCTGCTAGGGAGGGATGGCAATGGAGAGATCCTGGCTGGCACGTGAAAATCCTGCCCTCCTTGGGGCGCTAGGGAGGGCAACTGGAAAGACCCTGGTTGGCACATACAAATCCTGCCCTTATTTGGGGATGCTAGGTAGGGATGGCAACTGGAGAGTGGAGACCCTTGCTAGGGATGGCTGGCAGGCACATGTTTGGGTGGGGGTGCTGCTCATGCTCGCGCCTGACTGCTGGAAGAGCCCCCCCCCACTACAGTATCCTCTCTCTTTGTGTCAGACATCCGCTGCTACCCATTGATCCCCACTGTTTGTGGCTGACTGATGCCCACCACCCACCCGCACGCCAGTGAGCTCGCTCTAACGGATAGAGCCTTAAGTTTCTTGTCCTCAAAGTAAAAAAAACAGTTTACAAACCTGGCAGCAGTGGCAGCAGCAACTCCTGTGTCCACCAGCTCTGGCTCCTCCTCCACCACCGAAGGTCCAGCAGCAGCGGAAGGAGGAACCTCTTGCTCCACCACCAGATCCACCACCTTGGCCTTCCCTCAGGCCCAGCATTTAATGGTGGTGGCACTGGTTACTTTCTTCTCCATTTTAATTTTTTTTTTTTTTAAACAGACACACCCAACACACAGCACCCACCAACATTCATCAACCCTCCAAACCAAAACCAACACACACCACACAGTCAAAACACACAAATCAAAACCAAACACCCAGCTAGCCACAACACACATGCTCTCACCCACACAAGCTCCGCACGCACTCGAATTTCCGGTTTCCGGCGCAATCACGGGCTCTTGCGATACTTTTTCCGAACACCTGAACCAAACATGACCGAACCAAATGGCTGAACTCGAACTCGGCGTCCGAACCGAATCGCCGAACCGAACCGGACCGAACCGAATAACTGAACCCGAACTGCAATCTGTTCGCCCATCCCTACTGGCCTGGTAATATTGCTGCTGCTGTCTGCTGGTCCATGGGTGCTCTGCCCTGGCAAATCCAAATGTGCCCACGCAATCCTGATGCTGGAGTCTGCTGCTGTATGGGAGCTCTTCCCTGGTAAATCCTACCATTCTGGCTCCATGGGTGCTATGCACAGGCAAATCCTGCTGCAGCCATCTCTGCTGTTCCCCGGGTACTGTGCCCTGGCAGTCCAATGTCTGCTGCTGCTGCCACCTCTGCAGTTCCACAGGTTCTGTGCCCTGGCTATTCAATCTATGCTGTGGATGCCACCTCTGCTGTGCCACGGGTACTGTGCCTGGGCAATCCAATGTCTGCTGCTGCTGCCAATGCTGCCTCTACTGTGCCATGGGCTCTGCTACTGGGCAATCCAATGTCTGCTGCTGCTGCTGCTGTTGTGCCATGCGTTCTGTGCCCTGTCAATCCAATGTCTGCTGCTGCTGCTGCTGCCTCTGCTGTGCCATGAGTTCTGCTACCAGGCAATCAAACGTCTGCTGCTCCTGCCAATGCTGCCTCTGCTGTGCCAAGGGTTCTGTGCCCCAGCAATCCAATGTCCGCTTCTGCTGCCTCTGCTGTGCCATGGGTTCTTTGCCCAGGCAATCTAATTTCCACTGCCGCTGCCAATGCTGCCTCTGCTGTGCCACTGCATCAAGAAACAGCCACCCCAGTCCCAGGATCCATTATCAGGGTTCTGGGGCCTACGTTCCAGGCATGGGGGGCTGTCCATCCTCATAATCCAGAAGCTGCCACTCCAGTCCCAGGACCCACCGTCAGGGTTCTGGAGCCATTATTCCACCGCATCAAGAAACAGCTAGCCACTCCATCTCCAGGACCCACCCTCAGGGTTCTGGGGCCTACGTTCCAGGCAGGGAGGGCTGTCGTTCCACTTCACTGTCTGCCAATGGTCCACCAATGCCAGACAGCCTATGTTCCAGGCAGGGAGGGCTGTCCATCCACATCATCCAGAAGCTGCCACTCTAGTTCCAGGACCCACCATCAGGATTCTGTGGCCGTCATTCCACTCATGGGGAGCCGTTATTCCACTGTATCAAAAACAGCCTACGTTCCAGGCAGGGAGGGCTGTTGTTCCACTTCACTGTCTGCCAATACTCCACTGATGCCAGCCAGCCTGAAACACCCAGCCAAGTAGGGGTGCCAGCCACCGAGCCCTGGCCGGGCCTCTGATGCTGCTCCACTGATGCCAGCCAGCCTGCAATGCCTGGCCAAGTAGAAGTGCCAGCCACAGTTGTGCCCTGGCAATCCAATGTCTGCTGATGCTGGTACTGCACGTCAGCCATTTTCTCCTCCCTGTTGTAGATGGACATAGCTTGGATGAGCGCGCTGGCAGGCGGGGGCTGGGTGTCCATGAGATTCACCACCAGACAAGGCTTGACCAATTTGAAGTAGAGCTTCTTGAGATCGGTCGAGTATGATGCCAATCTGCAACGCCCGACCAAGTAGGGGTGTCAGCCAGCAAGCCCTGGCCAGGCCTCTGCCACTGTTCCACCGATGCCTGGCAGCCTGCAATGCCTAGCTTCTGATGCTGCTGCTGCTGACGCTGGGTCTCAGATGGCTAGCAATGCACCCACGGGCCCCCACGGGGGTCAAGCGCCGAGTCTGCCTGCCCGGGCAGCCTGCGGTGCCAAGCCCCAAGTCTTCCCGGTCTATGATGCTGCTGCTGCTGTGTCTCTGACAGCCTGCCATGCCCCAACGTGCACTACTGGAGCACCCCAAGCCTCCAGGCAGCTGAACTTTCTGAACGTTCGGGATGGTCTGAACTCCATGGGACCGAACTCACTAACCTGAACTAAGTTTTTCATCTGAACATCCAAACATCCGAACTCCGGTCTGTTTGCAGATCCCTACCCGGAACTTTGGAACTCTGTCCGAGTACCCAGAAGGCCTATTCTGGTGCAGCCTCACCTAGAACCTATTAATTTGCCCATCCTGAGGACCAAGCTTGAATCATGGCAATGAGAGGTGGGCAAATCTTTGGATTCAAGACTACCCATGTCTTTCCAGTTATTACTTGACATTGTGGCGAGACTGGGCCATGTATGTTCATCACTGGCTGAGGAGATATTATTTGGTGTGGCATTTAAGTTGCCTTTTTCGGGGGGGGACAGAGTTAGCGAGCTGGTTGGTTATGGCTGGGTGCAAATTTTGACCACTCAGAATAGGCACTACAAATTGCAGACCTAACCTATGGGGATAAGGCACTTACGTGGCATATCTGCTGGTCCAAGAATAACCAGAGGGGAAAGGGGTATCACATTACCCCCCTTCACAAATCAGGTGATCCACTCATCTGCCCAGTGAAGGTTATGAGAAGGTATGTGGTTTTATGCTGCCAAGTGAATGGCCCCTTATTTTTGCATGAAGCTGGACCACCACTCACTAGGTACCAATTTATTGTGGTCACAAGGTGATGCCTGCATGGAATGAGTCTTCCAGAGGGTTTATTAGGGAATGGCAGGAATGGGTTGGGGAATCCAGTGAGCTAAAGCACTGGACAGATTGGTTGGAGGGATATTGTTCCAGTTGGTTATGTTTTGTTTTGTTTACCTCTCCCATGTTTTACCCAGACTGCCAAATTAATTTTAATAATCAAATCAAATAGTTTATTAAGGCTCAACCTTTGCTATAGCCCAGACAATAAACATACAAACAAACGATAAACATACATACTAAAAAATACAAAATACAAAATACCCCAACTTAGCAGCTGGAACACAAAGCCCACTTAAATCCTCAATCCTGAATTAAATGATCTTTAATCTAAGGGAGTAGCGGCTCTAAACTGGCTGGCTGAGTAACTGTAATTTATCCTTTATACTAGTCCTTCTCCTGGATGCCAGCCAGCCAAATAACACAATATTGACCAATTCCTCCCTACCAGAAAGAGAAAGGAGGAATAAATAACATCCCTCCGACTCGAAGGACATACCTTCCCTAAGAAGTGGAGACAGCCAAGTTGCCCTCAAAGCTGCATAATAAGGACATCTGAGAAGGAAACGGTCCATTGACTCCACCTCATTGATGCTGCAATTACAGCATCGCTGACCATATTTTACCTTATGGTATCTACCCTCCAAGACTGCGGTCTGCACAAGCTGAAAATGGAGCAGAGTATAGCTCCTTCACAGTCTTGGATTTGTCAGATGATCTAAATAGGGTTCCAATGCTATGTCCTGTTTTAATTGGACCAGGAAAGGGGCCACCTTCCAACGGGAAACCACCCCCAGATCCTCCTGCCATGCGATGTCTACCAGTCTCTGATGTATCTCCCTCCTTATAGCAGATAGCTGTTTACCAACGAAGTACTGGAAGACAAACCTATGCTGCCAAGGAGAGCCCCCAGATAGCTTAACCAGGGATAAGATCTTGGCCCCAAGTTAGTCAGTTGTTCTTTCAGGCACTGAATCAATAAATGAGGTTCCTGGAGTGACAAAATCCTCAACCAAAACCTAATATACAATTTTTGCATACATTGCGATAGAGGTGGTACCTGTTTCAGCCCTCAGGATGGCCCCTGGAGTACTAGGCCCAGTTCTAAGTAAATGCTGAAGAAATATGTTTTGAACTTTTTCCAAGATGTCAAGATTAGGACGCGGGATCAATTCTATCCCAAAGGCAGCTGCAGGGGGGACCTTAGCCTGATAGACTCTCAGAATAGCAGACACAGATATCCCCTTGGATATACTAGCAGCCCTACCTAAGGCTCGGGCTGCCTTCAAAGCCTCATTTGCTCTGTTCTGGAGATGCGCACTCCAGGTGCCTCTAGAGGTAAAAATAACTCCTAGGTATTTATATGCATTGACCACCTCCATCTCCCCAATACCAGTTCTCCATTGCGCAACTTTAGATTTCTTACCTAAGATCATAATTTTAGATTTCGAGGCATTAACCACTGACCCATTTGTCTGACAATATAATTGCAATTTCCCTAATGATCTCTTCAGGCCTATCTCTGTCTGTGAGAGCAATACAATGCCGTCCTCAAATTGCAGTGCACTTATTTGGGTTTCTCCCACTCTAGGCGCATGGAGGTCACTAGATCCCAAGGATTTAATTAAGTCGGCTACATATAGATTAAAAAGGAGTGGAGCCAGGACACAGCCCTGGCGCACACCCCTATTGATACTAAAGATACTATCCTGCCACGGTGAATTGCCCCGTTTGATTGCAGCCTCATTATTGGAGTACAGCTGGACTATAGGCAAAAGCAACTTGTCACTAATTCCTAGGGCTCTAAGTTTTACCCATAACCTTGCTCGAGGGACTGTGTCAAAAGCCTTAGTTAAATCAATGAACGCCAGAAACAGTTTGCCCTTTTTGATCTTATAGTACTTAAAAATGATATGTTGAAGGATATAGCAACAATCAATGGTAGAATGGCCTGTCTTAAACCCAAACTGTTCCTGCAGAATCACTGCTTTCTCATTAGCCCAGAGCTCCAAGTGTTCATAAAGAAATTTAGCATATTGTTTGCCAATCACTGATAATAAATGGATTGGTCTATAGGAGCCAGGATCCTGCACCTTACCTTTCTTAAAGATTGGTAGTACCCAACTTATGGACCAAGATTGGGAAACCTTCAAGCCATTGCTGACCATAAAAAATAATCTTAATAAAATCAAGGCCCACCATCCTGGCGCTGCCTGGAGCATCTCAGCTGTAATTTTATCAGGGCCTGGGGTTCTCTTTTGTTTCAATGACATAATGGCCTTAATAATTTTATCCTCAGGAAAATCTTCCTGGTGCCATTCAGGTGGATCATGTGTCTGAGAAGGAATTACCAAATCCTCCAGAGCCACCTGACATTCTGAATATAACTTCTTGAAGAAATCAACCCATACCTCCATGGGAATGGCCTGGGAATTGGATATCCCCCTAGGTCTAATAATTTTGTTCAGAGAGGAACAGAAACCACCTGAGTGCCCAGTAGCTAGATCTGTTGCCATTTTTGCCCAGATTCTATCAAAATGCTCCCTCTTTTTACAACCTAATAGACTGAGGCCCTCAAATGGCTATACTCCTCCCATAGGCCCTTCGATTGATCCCTGGCCCATTTCCTTTTCAAATTGATGAGATTCCTTTTGACAGAGCTACATTCCAGGTCATACCAAGGATTATGAGACATCTGCTTTGATCTTATAGGCCTGCCTCCACTAAACAATTTATCGTGGAGGTGCTTCAAAACACTTCAATACAAGGTCCAGATCCAAAGACTCCTGTATCGTTTGTACCCATTGGAGGATATTATCTCCTCTACCTATAGCCTGGAATTCAGCCATGAGTGTCGCAGGGGTTAATTTCCTAAGTTGAGCCCTCGTGCCCGCTACCAGGTAACTAAACCTATTGGTCATATTCGTCTGTAGTCCAATGCTTAGGGTGAGGTGATTGCTTTATGACCTAAGGATAAGGCTAACTTCCCCAAACTGTCCCTGCCTATCAGCCTCTACCAAAATTAGGTCCATTTTACTATTGCCTTGTGGGCCCATAAAGGTGAAACCCCCCACTTTATCATCAAGAAGATCTTGATTTGCAACTACCAAATCAAACCTCTGCATCAGTCCCTCAAGCCTTGAATGGCCGCAATGTAAAAAAAATCCGGCACAGGGGGAATCCGGTAATTCCCCCGGATTACCAGGGTAATCCAATACTGCCGGTACACCAAAAAACCGGCAGTATCGGATACCGGATCATCCGGTAGTCCCACCCCTACCTCAAGGTGGAACTTGGTATGGAAAGCACTAAAGGGTTTACCACACTCAGTTTCCAGCCCGGGTTCAGAAGTTATCCTGGCCCTTTAATTTTAATAAAGAGTGGTCTGAATCCTCCATTCCTGTGTGGGGACAAAGAAAAGTTTGTCTTTATCTACTCTTACTACCAGAACTACTCACAATTACATAATATTCAGAGATAGAACAGTCTTTTCTCATGACTTTGTTTGTGGAAATGCTTTTGAGAAGTGCTTTTTATAGCTCAGCTTAGGTAATTTTTGTTGAGGTGGAATAAAAAGTATACAGAATTAACACAATTATTTGCCCATGCTAATTATCTAAGTAGGAAGAAAGTAATTATCGAAACTGGAATTTTGCCAGGACACTGGGGCTAGTATTCTCATTCATGTGGAAAGAACCATTGAATTTTCAGTGACTTCAAGTGGCCAGGACTTCATTTCATAATTCATCAAAAAGACAAAGTTTAATATTCTTGCACATAAAAAACTCTAGATAAATAAATAATGGTCACAACCACTAAGATCACAGGATATTATTTTCCCCAGATCAGAAGATTCAGAAACACTATAACAAATTGTGTTCTAACCTGAGCCTTTAAATCACTGTTGGAGAAAATCCAGCACAGACTTAATCTTTCATGAGTCTTTATCTCCTCTATCTCAAACACACGTAGATATCATTCGTAGTGCTCTGGCTAATTACTGTAAAAGCGCAGTTGCAGAAAGGCATAGAACAGTTCATAATTTGAGACAAAACTGGTTAAATCACAGTTTTATCTAATAATTTATTTTCAGTGAAGATCTGCTAAACAAGCTAAGCATAAAATTAATTACATTTTAATTAAAGTTCTGAAGTTAATCACCATAGAGTGTCACTTTGATAATATAGCACATGGGGGGCACTAGATAACAGATTCCAACACAATACAGTGGAACAGGCATTAAGGATGATTTTCATTGGCTGCTAGTGTTTAAACAGAAAAATACAAAAAAAGGTTTAACTTCTGTATGTAAACTTTCCCTTATGTTAACTCATTTGTTGCTGTTATAATCAAATTCCAGAGCTACAATACTATTCTACTCAAATTCATCAACATTTTATACGGCGAAATAAGCCCCGAATTAAGTGGTTTTATATGGTGAATTAAGCCCCGAATTTACAGGGACCTGTCTGTTCCCTTGTGCGATACACTTTGGAGATGATCTAAGGTGCACACGGGGGCTGAAACTCGATTCTCGTATTCTCTCTTTTCTCAAGGAGAATCAGGGTTCTCGGCTCATTCTTCTAAATGAGAATGTTCCAAGAACTTTTGGAATTCTTGTGAGAAAAGCAAGAATCTCAAAAACAACTCTCCCTGACAGGTTCAAACCCTGGTTGACTCACATGGTTGCCTCTCCGAGTCTGCTCCAGCTACTGCTCTGGAACTGTTCTTCCCACTCGGCTTCTCTGCGGGACGGGGGCAGGGGAAGCAAGGAGATGGCAGAATGAATAAACAAACAAACAAATCACTGTGCATGCGCAAAATGGCCACCAAGTCCATCCTATGCATGAACAGCCCTTTTCAAAAATGGCACCGGACAACATCACCACCATTTTGAGAAAGGGCAGCACACCAGCTGTCCTTTCTCCCCCCAAAGCATGCACACACCAGTGCATGCTTTGGGGGGAGAAAGGACAGCTAGTCTGCGCATGATTTTTTTTTTCTTTAAGATTTTGTACAGTGGCCAATATCTCAGCAAAATCTCACTCCAAGCTAAACTCTTGAGAGAGATCTCTCAAAATTCAAATCTGATTCTCATTTCAGTCCTAGTGCACACATGCTACTGCATGCAGTGACCATACACTGTTCACAATGCATATGCAATGTGTGTGCACCATGTGCAATGCATGAAAAACATACATGCACCTTTTCCAATGGTTGCATAACATGTTTGCACTGTGTACTAGGTCTGAACTGAGAGAAGAATCCCCCCCTCAACAAGAATCTCACCAGACTTGAGAAGGGGGCAGGGGGAGAGACCTCACATGATCTCACCCCCCTTGAGATCTTGCTGAGATCTCACTGAGGGTGGGGGTGGGGGGCCAGGCAAGTGGGCCTGGTGGGGTGCCAGAGGTGAACAGAAACAAAGACTTGCCTGTGGTCACTGCCTAGCTCCCCAGGGTTCCCGGGAAGGAAAATTATGGGTAGGGGCCTGCGGCCTCGGAGGGGAGCTGGGGGCCTAGCAGGGGGTCAGGGATGGGGTATTTCCTCTGCAGAGGGGGTCCTGTGAAGTGTGGCCTATTCCGAGGCTGGTAAGTTTGAAAAATTTTAAAAACCAACAAACCGGGCATGCTCAGAAGGGCCTGAATCACCCTTTTTGGGCATGCTCAGCCCTTTTCAAAGCTGACATTGGCAGTGTCAGAACACTATGGGTGCCATCTTGGATGTGGGAAGCCAGTTCTGACTTCAGCACCACCTCTGAGACCAGCTCGGCTAGAGCAGTTAGGGAATCTGCTCTGCAACAGGGTTGTCGGTACTACAAGAGGATTCCCAATCTAACCCCAGCCAAATCCAACACAAGGTGGACACATTCTATATCAGAGAAGTTAGTTTGATTTTTCAGAGGTATCTGGTGTGTCTTTACAGATCACAGCTATTCCCACACGCACCCTGGCTCCCGAACCGAGAGTGATGTTGCACTGAATACCTGACAGGCACCATCTGAGACAATACTGGCCCAAATGCTTCATCCAGACAGGTCTCTGTAATGCGTATGAGGCCAGAGGCCTCATCCTGAATAAAATCATGGATAATAAAAGTTTTATTTGCCACTGACCTTCCATTAAGCAGCATCGGTGTCTGATCAGGGGCCCTACTGGCCCAAATATCCTGAGATGGAGGGGGTGGAGTGGGACATAGGGGCAGACACCAAGTGTCTCTCCAAACAATCCTGATGGTCTATCCTCTCCCCCCCCTTCCATACCTCCCCATGCCCAACATGATCCCAATAGCTGCCCCATTACCATCCCCCTTTAGAGTCCCCCCCTCCGGCCTCTGATTCTCAACCCCTACCCCCCCAAAAAAGGGCCCAGGAAGGTGGGTGTCCAGAGATGGTCTCTTGAACCAGCACCCCCAGAGGCAGTGTCATAGGTAACAGGCAGGGACCCTCCCCCAAAAAACTAAACACCCCTTCTCCCATCCCAATTCATACCCCATATTCCTTATGCCTACACCCCCATCTCTACAAAGATGTCATGGCACAACCCTCCCCCCCATCCCTGCCCATCCCGATTCCTCTTACAGAAAGGATGTGGCAATGACAACCTCCCAACCCACCCCTGTTCCCTTGTGCCTACACTCTTCTCTCACAAAGGGGTCATGGCAACATCCTCCATACATACCCACACCCGTCCTCTCACCAGGGGTATGGCACATCCCTGCCCACCTCCCTCTCAGAGGGTAATGACACCATGTCCCACACCCAAACCTACACATGGAAACCCCTTCCTCTCTCACAAGACCAATAATCCTCCCACCCAGCCATTCCCTCCGCCCACGTCAACCAAACAACCCTTAAACGTTTTTAAACAATTTAAAACAACAAACCCTTTGCCCCCACTCCCAAACATGCCCACCAATGGCCTTCAAACGGACACTGTCTTTAGCACCAGCCTTTGGCAGCTGCCTACCAGCAACTGCCGCCAGATAAGGTGGCTCCTTTTGAAGGAGCTGGGGAACCCAGGTACTGATGGTCAGCAGGCACTCAGGGGCAGTAAAAGTCTCTCCAACAGAGCTTATTGGCAGCTGACCTTACATCAACATCAACTCCCAGAGTTTGTGAACCACTGACACAGTTAACTAGGGACTGTGATCACCACAACAAGGCATTGAATAAATGTCTGTTTTCTAATAATAAAAAATCTAATACTATCATAATTCAGCTTTGTTGCATTTCTGGTTCTTACACTTGCCCTTCTAGTTGGACACTGTAATGGTGCCAGACAAAGCCATCACGTTAAAATTCCTTTCCTCTTTTTTGTATGTTTTTGATCCTAATGCAATTTTTCATGTAAGGTGAAATCTCCATGAGGTTGCTTTTCTTCATTCCTTTCTTTCCCTGGTCTCCTACTTGTTTGTTATTTTCTCATCTCAGTTTTTTCTTTATTTTTGTGGTTTTCTTTGACTTTCAGAGCCTACGCTGTTGCTAATCCCAAGTCCCATGGAACGGTGCATGCTACACACATTGCATGCATGCATTGCCAACACAGAAGCAGCGAGGTGACGCATGTGGGATTTGGGATTGCAGCCACTGATTGATACTGTGGAGTAAAGACAGATAGTGTCATGCTCCCATCATTTTTCATCTCAGCCACCCACTAAAGATCCTCTTTTTATCACACGCTGATGATACTTTCTCTTTACTCTTTCAATTTGTGTCTAGAAATTCATAGAATCATAGTGTTGGAAGGTATATCAGAGGCCATCTAGTCCAGCCCCCTGCTCAATTCAGGAAATCTGCAGCTACAGTATCCTTGACAGATGGCTGTCCGGCCTCTGTTTGAAAATCTCCAGCAAAGGTGAACCCACCACTGCCCTAGGAAGTCTGTTCCACTGTCAAACAGCTCTTACTGTTAGGAAGTTCTTCCTAATGTGTTTAACCGAAATCTGCTTTCTTATAATATAAGCCTGATATTTCTAATCTTGCCTTCAGGGGAAAAAGAGAAAAAGCTTTTGCCATCCTCTCTGTGACAGCCCTTGAGGTAGCGGAAGAATGTTTTTGTGTCTATCCAGTTAGTGTCCATGCAGACAGACAAGTGTAAGAACCAGAAATGCAACAAAGCTGAATTACTATAGTGTTACAATTTTGTATTATTAGAAAACAGACATTTATTCAATGCCTTAGTCTTCACTTCTCAAGGCTAAACATACCCAGCTCCTTCAACCTCTCCTCAGAGGACTTGGTTTCCAGACCCTAACCATCTTTGTTGCCATCCTCTAAGCTGGTTCCAGTTTGTCAATGTCCTTCTTAAAGTGCGGTGCCTTTACTCATCTGGAGTACACAGTACTCCAGATGAGGTCTGACCAGCGCAGAATAGAGTAGAACTATTGCTTCTTGTGACTTGGAAATGATGTTTCCGTTAATGCAGCCTAAAACTGCATGGACCTTTTTAGCAGCTGCATCACACTGCTGACTCATGTTCAGTTTGTGATCAACTCATGCTCAGTTTGTGATCAACTACAATCCCCAGATCCTTTTTACATGTATTGCTGCCAAGCCAGGTATCCCTCATTGTGTATTTGTACAATTGCTTTTTCATACCTAAATGCAGAACTTTATATTTATCTCTGTTGAACTTCATTTTGTTAGTTTCAGCCCAGTTTTCCAATTTATCAAGATCATTTTGAATTTTATTTCTGTCTTCTAAGATGTTAACCATTCCTCCCAGTTTTTGTCAAAATTATTCCGTTTCACATTAGGGTTGATACAAGACTTTGCCAAAATGGCAAATCTTGTCAAAATTCAAGTTCTAGATACCATCTTGGTCAAATTAAGAACCTCTTGGTACTCAGAAATGTCTTGACTGACAACTTGTTCTTGGTTTACTGACTTTCCACTTACCAAGACTCCATTTACCACTTTGCTGTTCATTTCAAAATTCTGAGAGGTAATTCCAGGGCCCTGATTCTCTCACAGAAAAAATAAAATAAAATTTTGCATGAGCCTATCAGCCTGTGGAATGGATTCTGAGGGGGATATCCTTCCCTGCCAGCCGGCCAATACTGACACAAGGCCAACTCACCCCGTCACCCAGGAGCAGGGAACTCCCAGTGCAGCAGCTGTGCCAACTGTACCAGTGTTCCCCTGTTCCTACATGGGTCAGGGTGAGTCCCTCCCTCCCTCATCCCCCCATTCCTCCAACAGGTTGGGCCAGGTGGGGGGGGCATTGCAAGGGTTGCTTTTTACTACCCTCCCAGCCCATTTTTGCACCTCCCCCCTTGGATCCTCCCCCCTAGATCCCCAACTCACCTCGCCACAAGGCAGCAGGGAAATGCCAGGAAAATTTCAGTTTGATTTTAAAATGAGTATGATAGGTAAGTTATTGTCAACATATAGTATACTACATTAACAATAACATATATAATATAGCATATAATATAATAATTCATATAGTGATTTCAGTGTTCAAAGTGCTTTGCAGTTTTTAGCTAGTTCGCCCTCATAACAACTCTGTGAGGTGGGTCATTATTATTTTCATTTTACAGATGGGGAAATGAGGCCAAGAGATAGTGACTTAGGGTGTTTTTAAACAAGATGCTACCACACAGAAGCCACTCATACAACCACCTGTCCAAAGGTGGTCCGGGGGATGCATGCTCCTATGAGTCACTCAACACTCACTCATGGCAACTCATGATGCACTGCCGAGAAATCCGGAGTGCGCTTTGTAGGGCAAGCCAAAAAGGTGCGTGGCAATGGGTGCTCATGCATCCCCTGCCTGTATGAACTGGGGATGCCACCCCCATTAGCAGCAGGTCCCCCACTCATAGGCACTGTGGGTGTGGAACACAGCGTTTGCAAGTCACAGGAACTAGCCATGAGCACCAGGGAGCCCGGTTCCTGAGCATTCACTTCCAAACATAAAACTAGGGATGGGCAAACGTGGATCGGCAGTTCAGAGTTTGGCCCGAATGCGGCCTGTTCGGATGACTGAACCCGAATCCGAACCTGAACCTACCAAACCTGATTCCGAACTCCTAAATGATCCATCAGTTCGGTTTGTATTCGGGTAGTTCGGGTGGTAGAAACGTGACCACAGCCAGTTGGTGACCCACTGCCTGACACTGTCAGGCACAGGGAGGGGGAAGGTCAGCTGATGAGCAGACTTCCAAGCACCAGGGGTGGAGAGGCTTGGAGTAGCAGCCAGCCTGCCCAATTACCATCCCTTTTCGCCTCAGACCACTGGTTTCGCAGTCTGAGATTGGCCACGGTCTAGGCTGCATGGAGCCAATGGGGCTTGCGGTGAGGCGGGCGCAGCAGGTAACAAAACTCATTGCCCTCCCCCCTGCCAACACCTTCAATCTTCAATCTTCCTTCCTCCCTCCCCCCTCCATGGAATCCTTTCCCTCTCCCTCTTATTCCATCCCTGATTATTTCCTCCCCCTGTTTTAAGTTTTGGATTTATTTAGAGTAGGATTATTATTAGATTGATTTGCATTTCAGTTTTGTACCCCTCCCTGTGTTTATTTATATATATATATAAAAAAATGGAATATCCTAATAATTAACTACAAAGGCCTTGTTCTACAAACACACTGTATCTCTATAACTAAGCTAACTACTATGTATATCTATCTAATAACTATCTATCTATATATACAATATTACACAGGGGGAAACACAAAGAACACAAGGAGGGGTACAAAACTGAAATGCAAATCAATCTAATAATAATCCTACTCTAAATAAATCCAAAACTTAAAACAGGGGGAGGAAATAATCAGGGATGGAATAAGAGGGAGAGGGAAAGGATTACATGGAGGGAGGAGGGAGGAAGGAAGATTGAAGACAGGGAGGGGCAAAAACAAAAAATAACACATAAATCATAATCTAAATAAATGATAATATGGAGGTAAATGGGTTGGACGGGTGAAATAGGAGGAGGATGGCAATGGATTGGGGAGCTGGGAACTACTGGGAGAGGGAGCCTTCTGAAATGCCTGCTGTTCAGGAATAAATAAAATATTAGATAAACATTTAAATAACATTTTTTTTAAAAAATAAGAAAATAAAATATAAAAACATTATTTTGGAGGGAGAAATGGAGAAAGAAAGGAGAGGCTGGTCTGCTGCCCATAGGGGAGGCAATGGGGCATGTGCCAGAGGCGGAAGGGGTCATGCCAGGGGAGCGGCAACTGGCAGCAGCAGTAGCCCAAGCACATCACTACACCCCAACTCAGCAGACCTGTTTTAGGGCAACAGGCTTCAGCGACTCAGCATTGCCTCCTAGCAGTGCCCTCCTCCACTGCCATGCAGGGCACTGGAAGGCCTGCAGGATTTGAGTCTGCATCTGTCTCTGCTGGTGCTGGAGCATGTGCTGCTGCTTCTGATGTTCCTGCAAGGCTACCAATGTCCCTGACATTCTGTACCCTGGCAACCCACTGTCTGCTGCTGCTAGTGCCAATGGCCCCCAGGCCTATATACTGTCTGTGCCAAGGGTTCTGTACCCTGGCAACCCACTGTCTGCTTCTGCCATTGACCCCCAGGCCTGTATGCTGTCTGTGCCAAGGGTTCTGTACCCTGGCAACCAATGTCTGCTGCTGCTGTTGCTAGTTTCCCCCAGGCCTATATGCTGTCTGTGCCAAGGTTTCTGTACCCCAGGTTGCCACCAAACTCAAAACCTGCCTCAGCCCACCTTCCTGCCTCTCATACCAAGGTGCCTGTCTGCCCACCCAGGTTGCTGCTGAAAGAGAGAGAGAAATAAGAGTGAGAAAGTCTCCCCACTGCTAGAAGGAGAGCCAGACACGATTCCACACATGCTGTCACCTGCACTATATGGCCAAAGATAGGGAGAGAGAGAGAGAGAGAGGCTCCCCGCTAGAACGAGAGTGATGGGGTGGAGGGGAGGCCACCTCAAGCTGCCACATACCAGAACCAGGAAGAACTCCCATCTGTGCTCGATGCCCACATCCAGCAGCAGCAAAAGCATACCAGAATGAGATGGAATATAACAAAACATGGAATGTATTATGTGCCTGTCTGTGTGTGTTTCTATACCTACCTGTTGCATGATTGAATGAAGTGTGCCCAACCATGCACTACTTCTAGGGATGTCATTCCCCTCCCATAGGCTGCCATTCCACCGTACCTGAAGCAGTCATGCCCACCGTCCCAGGAACCGTCAACGAGAATCTGGGACCATCATTCCAGTCATGGTGGGCTGTCATTCCATTGTAGGTGCTGCCGTTGCTCGTGCCTGACTGGCCAGCGGCCACCGTCGCCTGCCTGCAAGCTTGCCCCCCCACCCTACTCCTCTGCACCCACCCATGAATGCCCGCTGCCAAAAGAGCCTGTCTCTCTTTCTCTCTGGTACACCCACACAGACACAAGCCCTGCCCCTCCTGGGGGGCTGTCTGCAAGTTGAGACCCTGCTGCTGGCACATATTGGGGGTAATACACTAATGCTACATCTGCTTCTGCTGTCAGGGATCTGACACAGACAAGCTGTATATACTATGAGATTCTGCCACTTGCCAGAACTTCAGCACAGAGGGATAAAAGATTGGGAAGGTCAAACAAAGTTTGTAACCAAAAAACAAATATAACTTTTAATAAAACCTTATAAACAACAATGAACATTCAACAACAGTATAAAACCAAAACCAGACATATATAAAAAGAAAGGAAACTTAACTTTTAACCTGGGGGTCTAGTCTTTGCCGGGCCTGTCCCCCAGAAATTAGGGGAAAGACAAAAGCCGCGGCGCAGCACAGGACCGAGAGGCGGTCACCTTGTGCTCTGGCATTTTGTACCCGTGGGCCGAGGCGAAGTCCACGGCCCCAACCACGGCTAAATGCCACCTGGAGAGTGACTGGTGGTACAGTTCCAGCTTTTCCATCTCGGCGGAGACGTACTGGAAGTACGCCTCCACCTGCTTTTTCTCGAGTTCGAGCTCCTGGAACTGTTCCACCAGGAAGTTCTCCATTGTGACTGTATGCAGCCATAGACCCTGTATCAAGTGGCGGGTAGACCTCTCCACCTCGGCCTGAAAGGCCTTCGCTGCTGCAGACTCCCGGGGCCTGGAGGACTCCACATTGGAGTCGCAGGAGGGGGAAGGGCTTTGATGGAATTGCCATGTCTTTTGGGTTGCCTTCCTCCCTTCTTCTGGCACTGATGATCCACCACAGCCACACCAGACCCCTGCCGCTTCACCTTCTCCCCGTGCAGCTTCTCAATGTGGGAGATTAGGCCGGATGAGATCCCCTCCCTGGCCAGTCTGAATTTTTTGCTGCATATCTAAAGAACATAAAAAGATCAGAATGTAAGAAGTGCCATAATGTGTCAGACCAATAGTCTGTCAAGCCCTGCCTGCATTCTGTCTCCACAAGTGGGTGGGTGGCCATTTGGCCAATCTTTCTCTGCAGGGGACTTCCATTCCTAACAGATCATAGGGCAATCCATTCCCTGTAGTTCCAGCCCCCATGCCTTACCATGCACACAGCATATGTGTCACCCTTCACAAACCACCTCCAGATATCAGATCTTCTCTGCCGACTGTCTGGGGGTGGCACTGGCGAGGCCGACCTCCGCCTTGATGACCTGCGCCTGTCACTGGTGGCAACAGATTCCTCCTCACCCTCTCTGAAATAGGAACACATAAACAACTAGTTAGTTAACAACACCTAAGTAATATCATGCATTTATGATGATGCCTCCAGTCCTCCCTCCTTGGACTGCTAGGGATGGCAACTGGAGACGGTGACCCTGACTGGTTGACATGTGCAAGTTTTGCCCTTCTTTGGGTGCTGGGGAGGGATGGCAATGGGGAGACCCTGGCTGGCTGGCACATGCAAATCCTGCCCTTCTTTGGGTGCTGGGGAGGGATGGCAATGGGGAGACCCTGGCTGGCTGGCACGTGCAAATCCTACCCTTCTTTGAGGGTGCGTGGGGATGGCAACTGGAGAATGGAGACCCTTGCTAGCCTGGTACATGTTTGGGTGGGGGTGCTGTTCATGCTCGTGACTGACTTCTGGAAAAGCCCCATACACTACAGTACCCTCTCTCTCTGTGGCAGACATCCACTGCCACCAGCTGATGCCCACTGTTTGTGCCTGACTGATGCCCACCACCCATGCACCCACTCTCACACCAGCAAGCTTGCTCTAACAGATAGTATTCTTGTCCTCAAAGTTAATTTTTTTTTTTTACAAACCTAGCAGCAGTGGCAGCACCTCCTGTGGGGTTCTTGCTTCTCCACCACCACCACTGAAGGTCCAGCAGCAGTGGCAGGAACCTCTTCCTCCACCACCGGCTCCACCATCTTGACTTTCCCACAGGCCCCACATTTAGTCACCTTCTTCATTTTTTTTTTTAAACAATCTCTCGCCAACACCAACAGTCACCCACCAACACTCTCCAACCAGCCAAACCAACAGTTAAACCGAAACCAACACACAATCCAACACAAACACAGCCAAGACATGCCAAACACCCAGCCAGCCACAACACACACTCTCTCTCGCCACACAGCTCCACACGCACTTGAATTTCCGGTTTCCGATGGGATCACGTGATACTTTTTTCTGAACGCCCGAGCCAAACTCCACCGAACCGAACTACTGAACCTGAACTCAGTGACCGAACCGAACAACCGAACCAAACTACTGGATTGAACTGAACGACCGAACCCGAACTGCGATCTGTTTGCACATCCCTACATGAAACATGTTTCATGTCAGTTTCAGAGGCCAGTCCAGCGTGCTTCCCCCTCCACCATGGCAGAGGGAATGCAAGGTGTCTACCATGGTAGCCATATTGCAAATCTCCTGATAGAATCTCTCCCCATTCACTCTACCTGAGTGAGTGCTCCGCAGCTGTGCCACTCAGTGGCTACAGACACCCTCCCCACAGCTTTGCTTACTTAAAAACAGCCATAAACTCACTGCGTGGTCTTGGGTAAGTGTAAGACAGGATTTGTTTTCAACCTTGGTCTCTCTGATCCAAGGCTAACACCTTAATTGCTAGGCTACATTTGCTCTAGTAGCATACATTAATAATATGTATGTTATACAAATAGATAGATTTGTTGTGTACAGTTAAACAAATATATACATTTTCAAAATAATTCTCTCAATGTTAAAGGGTAAATTGACTAAATTATTAAATTGATTAAATTATTTGTTAAATAATGAAACATGTCAGAAACCCATGGCCACTATGGTTTCAACAAAGTAGTATTTCATTAGACACTAACCCATGTTTATTCTATTTCTTGTGCCAGCTTCATTTCCCAGATATTTCATTTCTAGCTGAAGTGATACCTATGACTTATTCTACTTCAATCGGGTAAATTGGTTATCTCAGATGACCATTGTTTTTCCAATCTGGAAGCATCGGACCCCTTTTTATAGATGTAAAGGGCAATGCAACAGTTGGAATGTGAGGAAAGCATCTGTAGACCAGTTGGTGGGAAAGTCACATTTCAGCTTTGGGATTTATTTATTTTTCACTTAGTGGATGGCCTATAAGAAGTGAATGGTTCAACGTTTTTAGCTCACTAGAGATATGGAAATTAATTATGTTAGTAACTGTCTTATTGGAAGTGTCTGTATACTATTAAATGAAAATGGGAAAATTTCGATGACTATTATGAGTAATTAGTAAAAGGAGTATTTGCTACACAACATGTATTTATGCCAAGAAAAATACCATTAGACAGCAGCTACATAAATACAAAGAATGCTGAAGAGCAGTACAACCATGGGTATTTTCAAATGCGACAGCACATGGCACCATCATGCTTTGATCCTGCCTGGGTTGAGGGCTCTCACCCTGGGCAGGATCTGGCCTGGCCACCAAATAGATGGGTTGGAGTCTGGGCCGGGGGGCGAGGCAGGGCAATGTGCAGTCATGGGTTTGCACAACCCCACACTGCTGAGCGTGGCCCACCTGGAACAGCCCTAACCACAGATCAGCATCAGGTAGAGTGGGCCATCACATGTGAATGCCAAGTCTACCCCGGTCTGGAGATGTGTTGCCCAGGCCACAGCAGCACTTAGTCCACACTGTGACTTGGCTATGGACCGAGTTACAGTCCGTGCTAAAACTGCCATGGCCCAGGGAAACCCAGGGTCCAGCCTGGGGACACATCTGGTAGACCACTTCAGATGTGACAGTACCACAAGTGACCATGTGAGTCAAAGCATGGCCACCCATGGTACGTCATATTCGAAAATACCTCATATGTAGCTTAATAGGGCTGTTTTAAATTAGATGCTACCACGCAGGTCCATCCATCCTCCACATGCACAAATGGCTATGCAAAAGAGACAGTGGGTGGGTGTGCACTCCCACAACCACAGTTACCCTCCTACCCCAACCCATCTTCCTGCACAGATCAACCAGAAAAAATCTGGGTTGCTCTGTGCAGGGGCATGGGCGGAGATGGGTGAGGATGGTTGAGAACCAGTGTGGTGTAGTGGA
This sequence comes from Sphenodon punctatus, assembly GCA_003113815.1. Classification (NCBI taxonomy): domain Eukaryota; kingdom Metazoa; phylum Chordata; class Lepidosauria; order Sphenodontia; family Sphenodontidae; genus Sphenodon; species Sphenodon punctatus. The sequence continues at coordinate 129,744 of QEPC01012293.1, forward strand.
TAAGGTGCCTGGGAAGCCAGGGTTCAAATCCTAAACTAGCCATAAAAACTCACTGGGTGGCCTTGGGCAAGTAACAACCTCTCATCCTCAGTTCCCCATCTGTAAAATGGGAATATGTGTGTGTCATTCTCCCTGTGTTCCCCTAACCCATGTCTATCTTAGATTGTAAGCCCACTAGGCAGGGACCAGTCTTCGAAAATCTGTAAAGAGGAAGTCCTGCATATGCCTAGTAGCGCTATAGAATTGATTAGTAGTAGAGGATGGGTGTTCATCACTCACTGGCCCATGTGGACAGGACAACACACCCATCTGTAGGACAGGTCTGCCACCACCATGGAGAAAGGCCACGCAAGGGCTAAAGAAGTAAAACACCCGGCCCCAACCAATGCCCCCCTCCGCCCCCATGATATGTTCCCAGCCTAGCCAAGAGTCCTTAAAGGATACGTGCACGAAGAGATGGGTGCACTGGCTCTCCCACCACCATGACCCCAGCCCCTAAAAAAATTAGTAAAAGCACCCAGCAACAGCCAGGTAAGCACATGGCACCCTGGACAGGGGGAAGGGGACACGGCATCAAAGACCCGCTGAGGGGGAGCAAAAGCTGACTGGTACCATGTTCCATCACAAGCAAGCACCAGCACAGTTGCCTCCTCCACCCCCCCCCCCAAAGAACCTGGTGGGCCACAGCCATGGTTCCCTCCTACAGCGAGGTAAGCCTGCAGGAGGACTCCGGGGAGGGAGGGGAGATGGTGCCCTAGAGAACAGCTACAGAGAAAGAACAAGATGACAACTGACAGGTATGCTATCCCTTCACAGATGAGCACCAGCTGCACAGCCACCCCTTCCACATCCTCCAGGTGGGCCAAAGCTGCAACCCCCACAGACCCAGGCCCAAGGGAATGCCCTGGTCCCGAGGAGACTAGGGCCTTCATTCATCTGTGAGAGGACAACAAAGTGTAGCATGAGCTTGTGACTTGCTATTACAATGAACCAGTATATGAATTCATTTCACAAGACATGAGGTGGCTGGGGTACAATAGTGACATGTCTCATTGCCGGCAACAGACAAAGGACTTGAGTACTGGGTATAAACATATCCATGATCACAATTCCAAGTCCAGATATATCTGACGCACCTCCCCATACTATGAAGTCCTGGATTGGTTCCTGTATGTAGACAGGGAGATCGTGGCCTCCTGCACATATGGGACCGCCTTCACCAGGGGAGGAAAGTGGGTGGAGGAGACTCCTCCATTCCCCATTCCCCATCCCTGACAGGGAAGGGGAGGCTACTTCCCCATTGAGGGTGTCCCTCTGAGAGGAGGCAACAACGCCCCCATCCTACAGCTGGAGGCTGCATTATTGGAACATGGAGACAAACATGTGGCCCTCCAAGTGCACCCCCAGGAAGAGCCTGGACCAGGAATAGAGGTGCAAGAGGAGGGGGAAAACACCAGGGATGCCCTTTAGGAGAAGGAGAAACCAGTGGATCCTGGTAGGACACAGTACCCCAGAAAGGGAGGAGGGGGAAATACAAGAGGAAGGCAGCTGGAACAGGCCCCAGCATGGAGGTCAAGGAGGAGGTGGTGGAGGAAGAGATGGAGGAAGACATTGAAACCACCCAGGAGCCCTTCAACCCAGAGGGAGTTGATAGGTGTGCATGGGGTCAGGGACAATGGGAGAGAAGCAGTGTTCCAGGACACAAATGACAAGAGGGGGGGAGGAGGAAATGGGACACATGTCCAGATGGAATCAAACCATTACCACAGGAGAGTAAAAGTCATGTACAAAGAGATGGCAAGGAGGACAAAAAAAACATGGTGGGATGTGTGGCATCACATGGCTGTAGGGACAAGGGACACCAGGCAATCCCAAAGTGAGTAGCTGGCCACAGACATTGCCAAGGATAGCACAGCAAAGGACACCACATACACAGGCCCTTGAGGGACAAAACCATAACATGCAAACAATCTCAACCACAGTGCCAGATAGTTAGCTACACCCTTCCCATGCCAGTCACAGGAGTTGGGTTAATCAGGTGCGCCCATACCGCTATAGGCAGTGGGTATGTGTGCGTGTGCACACAAAACACACACACACACGTGTATTAGAACAGGTGATGTCAACCAATGCCCCCTTTCTGCAGGTGCTGAGTGACAGCCCAGGCAGCCTGAACACCTGTGGGAGCTCACGGGGAGTGCAAGGAGGAACAGGGAGCTTCAGGCAAGGAACTAGTGCAGGAGGGAGGAAGCTGCTGGAGGAGAGCAGGCACACAGCAGATGAGTTGCAGTATGAGATTTGGGAGTCATGCGAGCAGATTGCAAGGGCCCACAAGGAGTACATTCATGTCCAAAGGACCATTGCCATCTAGGCAAACAACGAGCATCTATGGGAGAGGCACCACGTGGCCATCCGCCTCCATGAGCAGCAACATTCCCATGATGTGGTGGAGATAGTGAGCACTCACATGCTCCAGATCATGGAGGCGTCACTGGATGTAGAGCACTCCCTTCTCCATCACTTTGTGGTGACAAGTGCTGTGGTGGTGGCACAGAGCCACCAACAGCCCATCCATGCCCTCCCATAGATGTAGTTGGCCCCCACCACACTCATCTGGTTGATGTAGCAGAAACCCCCCCTCCTGTCCAAAGACCACCTCAGACCCCTCCCCTGATCACCAACAAGGGGCCACCGGTCATAAAACCCCACTCCATGTCCCTCCTCAGCAGCATCCCTATACTCCTGCACACAGCTTCCCCGGCCTCCCCATCAGCTTGACCAAGCATCCCAGCAGTCAGCCCAGACCCTAGAGGTAGGTTGGGGTGACATGCTTGCTTCATGGGAATACACCCATGGCTAACAGGATATGCCCAGGGCTTAATTTGGGGGTGAGGGGATTGACAGGGCTCAGCCCTGGTAATTAAATCTCTAAGGGGGCAGAGCCTTGGGAATATTCCCAGTAGGAGTGTGCAACCTGAAGTGTGAAAGGCCAATATTGGCCAATCCAGGGTTGGAAAGAAAACCCTGGATGGTTTATTTGGCCTTCAGTCATGACTTTCCTGCCCTGCTCCCTGTCCTGGATTAAATAACAAGAACTATTTTTTCATATTGAGCAGGATGATCAAGAGACTGGGGTGCTAGCCAGAGATGGGGGTTCAGTTCCTTCAACTGACAAGCTTTTGGGGGAGGAGGTATGACTTCTGGGATGGTGTGAGGCTTCTAGGGCGGACCTGAGCACCGGCAATTCATATTGGATGAGACCATCTTGTGATGGTTCCATTCCTACCTCACAGATAGATCTCAGAGGGTGGTGCTAGGGGACTGTACTTCATCCCCTGGTGGCTTCCCGTGTGGGGTCCCACAGGATTCCATTCTGTCTCCTCTCTTTTTCAACATGTATATGAAGCCACTAAGCAAGGTTGTATGTAGCTGAGGGGTTCAATGTCATCAATAGGTGGACGACACCCAGCTGTATTTTCATTTTCATCCAACTCAGGCCCGGCTGTCTCATTGCTGTCCTGGTGCTTGACTGCTGTGGGGGACTGGATGTGGTCGAGTCAATTGAAACTCAATCCCGATAACACAGAGGTGGTGCTAGTGGTTGGGGCCGGTGATCTAGAGGAAGAGGTTGCCCCCATCATTGATGGTATCCGTTCTCCATTGGTTCCATCTGTGCGGAGTCTGAGTGTGCTCCTGGAGTTTCAGCTATGTCTGGATTCCCAGGTGTAGGCTGTGGCCAGGACCACCTTTCGTCACTTACATCTGGTGAAGAGGTTCCGCCCCTATGTCTCAGACTTCGACCTCACACTGTCATCCATGTATTCGTCACCTCGAGACTAGACTATTGCAATGTGCTCTACGTCGAGCTGCCCATGGTGATGGTTCAAAAGGTGCAACTAGTGCAGAATGCAGCAGCCCACCTGCTTACTGGGTCAGGTCACAGGGAGCACATTCAGGTGTGCTCCAAGCACTGCACTAGCTGCCTATTGTCTTTGGTGCCCAATTCAAGGTGCTGATTTTGACCTTTGAAGCCCTTCATGGCCTGGGCCCTGCTTACCTGAATTATCGCCTGGGCCCCTGCCATCATCCAGGAGCACCCTTCTGGAAGTCCCGTGCTTTGGAGGTTCCGAAAGTGTTCCAAACAACAGCCTTGGTCCTCGGAACTTCAGAATTCGGCCATTCCAAACCAAATACCTTAATATATAACAAATTCTGAATGAAGTTTTCCAAAGACTTCAAAGCCACAGGCCGAAGGCTTCTGAAATCTGAAGACTTCTGAATACACCAAAGTGAATAAAAAACCCTATTAGGTTCTGTAGCGGGGGTGGGGGTGTGTGTCTCCCAGGGCCACACGAGGCGCTGGGGTCTCACTCTGGGGAATTAGCTCACCCATCACTCCCAAGCAGGATTTATTTGTGCTTTGTTGGCTACCCCCCACCCCCGGGGGGCCTAGTTCCCTGGTGCTCCGTATGGAATGTGGTCTCCAGTCCGTTTTAGAGAAGATTTGGGCTGCAGCGCTCAATTATTGGCTCAGACTGTTGTTTGGGCTATCTCCACCTCTAGCTCTTCTGACAGTCAGAGAAGCATCCCAAAATGGCTGGATTACAGTGGTAAATTTAAAGATAAAAGAACTAGGCTTCTGCTCAGCATCTCTTTCCGCCTTGGGCTTTAAGGCTGCCAAAAGGCTGGTCTTGAGGAGATTGGCAGATATAACCTGGCAGGATCTGAGGTCAAATATTGGGAAGCAGAGCTCCCAGGCCTCTTATTTAGTATGGGCAAATGTTTCTACAACCCTATCCCCGTACTTGGATCAGGGGTTTTCTACCCAGGATAGGAGGTTGTTTCTGCTCGCAAGGATCAACTATTTCCATTCGGCTATGTTTGAGGGGCGTTATCATGACACTCTGCTCACCCAGAGACTGTGTAAATGTCCCCTGCACCATGTGGAGTCTTTGATGCATATACCTTTAGAATGTCCCACCCATGAGGTTGCCTGTAGGAGAGTTATTTCCCTGGTGATTGCCCCCTACCCAGGTAGACCCACAATTTTCTATATGAGATTGTTGTTGGGAGGTAGTTCCCTAGACGTGACCACTGCGGTGGTTCAATTTTTGAGACTGGTTCATTTTTGCAAAAATCATCGGGGTGGGGGGGATGGGGTAGGATTTGGATGGGTTTCATCTGGGCTTTAAGCCAAAGAACGGGGTCAGTCTTGGTAGCAGGTTGGGATATAACTGTTTTGAGACGTATGGGATTTTTAAAATGAAGGAAGGTATTCCTGATTATAATTAGTTATCACGTGTTGTTGATGTTAAATTGTTGATGGATTATTTAAAATGGTATATATGTGTTATTTATTTGTGTTCTGCAATGACCACGGTCACGCAGGAATAAAAGTTTACAAAGCTCACCCATCTGCTTCGCCGTTCAGCCCGAGCCTCGGCTGAAAACCCCCCTGAGACAGGGGGGTACCCTCTTCTAGGACACAACACACAGTCTGGAGGGTATTAGTCCACAGTCCTTTATTAGACACTGTTTCCAATGTACCTGGGGCTGCCAAGTCAGTCGCCTCCACCCTGCAGGCCCCAGTAAGTCTCTCCAGGCTCAGGAGCAACACAGACCATCAACCCCCGAAGTCCATCCAATCAGACCTCTAAGCCCCCAGGCTCTGGACAAGCCTTCCCCAGGCAAGAGGCTCCCTCCTGGGCACAACCTCTCCCACCTACCTGAGTCCCTCTGGTTCTCCAACCTTCAGGACCTTGGAGAGCATAGAGCAGGAAGGTTACTTCAGAGAGATGTTGCTCCTCCAACTTCCTAGCAGAGACTCTCTCCTCTCTGCCTTGTCTCTCCTTATATACAGGCAGAGTGGGCATGGCCAGGCTTCCTCTCCACAGTCTTAAAGGGCCAGTAACCCGCCCACTCTGTCCCAGGGTGTCTCAGCCTGTTTGCCTCACAGGCTGATCCCCAGCTATGGGGTTGGCTCTGCCACCCTCTTGGGCATACTCGACCCTCCGGCAGACCCCCTTAGCCCCCTTCTTAAACGGGCAGCAGCTCCACAGGACTGCTACCTGCTACAGGTTCCCTCTTCATCAGATATCTGTTTCAGATAGTTCAGTCAACTTATTCACTTATTCCTGTACTGCTAGTGCTATTGCACATTAGTAGAAAACACAATGAAGTATCCAAATAAGCAAACTATAACTGGAATAACTGACTGATCAAAAAGTAGGCATGTGATTTTCTCACTTTGATCAGGATATTATTCAAATAGCTATCAAAAATGCAAATATCATCCATGAATACAAAATCCACAATTTGTTTCAGGACTAGGCTGGGAGACAGTGGAGAAGAACAATGCCATTGCTTGAAGACTTTCAGTCTCATGACTTTTCTCTTTCAGCTTTTATTTACATTGAAGGAACTTGTGCTCTGAATACAGATGACAATGCTACTATTTCTCCCCTGCTTTCAGGAAGTCAACAACACAAACAGTAAAAATTAAGCAACTAGAGAACTGACAAGGAATTCCAAAAGAGTGATGTATGTATGGATGGGGGATTTTGAGAAAGTACTGAATCCTGTTTGTAAGACATAATGTAAGGCACTGAACTATGATCAAAAGGAAAATTAGAAAGAGCAATAAACTAGTTAAAATGGGGAATTTTCAAGAATATGCAAAATAATAGTAAAACCATTAAAAGTTGGTAGGATATGTGCCATGAAAGCATTAAAATATAAGATGGTATGGGAACAAAATTAGGTACTGGCATTGAGCAAAGGGTTGGATTAGATGACCTCTGAGGTCCCTTCCAAATGTATAATTCTAGAATTCTACCAAATGATGGGTTAAGATCAGGGCCCCAATTCGCCTGTGTAATTAAAAAAAAAATCCCACAGGAGACTGTGGGCCTTTGAGCTGAATTCTGTGGGTGCTGCCACCCTCCCCAGCTGGCCAACTCTAGACCTAGGCCAACTCACCCCGCTGCCTGGCAGCAGGGAAATCCCAGTGTAGCAGCAGTTCCACTGTTTCTGAGGGTGCCAGATTGAGTCCCTCCATTCTCCTCCTCCCCCTCTGTTCCCCGTGGGCTGGACTGGGTTGGTGAAGTGCTGGAAGTGCATCCCCCTCCCCTCCCCTCCCCAACCCACTTGGTCCCCTGCTACCTCCCTCATTCCCCAACTCACCTCATTGCTGGACAGCAGGGAAATCCCTGGGAAAATCCTATTTTTTAAAAGGGCAGCATGTTCTGAGCACACCCAGAACTTCTAAGTATGCTCAGAACTAGCTTCCCACATCCAATATGGTGTCCACAGTGTGCTGATGCTGTTGGTGCCATCCTTGAAAAGGGCTGAGCATGCTCATAAAGGGTGACGCAAGCCCTTCGAGCATGCTCAGTTTTTTTAAATGATTATTTTTAAACCTACCAGCTTGTGAAAAGACTACGCTTCCTGGGACCCTTTCTGGAGGGATCCTCCTCCTGGACCCCTCCATACCCCTCCCTCATCCTCACCTCTGGGATTATCTTCACTGTTCCTCCATCTCAGGACCCCCTTCCCCTTTCTTCCTCCCTCACCCCCAACTCACCCAGGTAGCAGGAGCACTAGGGGGCTCCTGCTAAGAGGGCCAGGTAGGTGCTCCACAGCCTTCTTGGACTCCGAAGCAACTTACCCCGCAGGTGGTGCTGCCAGTGGGGTAACCAGCTTTGCTGACCCCTGGGTCCAAGACAGTTGACTATCACAAAGGGAGGGGCACATCCGTTCTGGAGGGACCAGGCATCCTTGCTAACACGGTGAGCGGGTAAACCTTGTAGCTGCTGGGAGAGAGAGGCTGCTCGGGTAGAGCCGCTGCTCCATAGATTAACACACTCACCTGTGCCATGTTGGGGGAGATCCAGGACGGCGTGCAGTGGAGGCGGAGTCACCTGCTGGCAGAAAGAAAAGGACTCAGTGACACTGGGGCATGAGCCCTGGGGTGAGCCTAAGGGTGAGAGCCAAAGGGTAGCGCCCTTGTGTCACCCTTGAGGAAGCCCAGAGAGCCATAGCCCAACACCCACCTACCCCCGTTGCCCTGTTCAACTGTAGGATTAGGAGCAGCACCGGTGAACGTGTAGTCCCTCTGAAGAAACCTGTTGCTCCCACATTTTGGGGTCAACGTTTTAGGCGGGGAGGTCTGCTTGGTGAATGTTTGGTGATATGCTGATCTCTGGACTCCCTGTGGCCCTCTCCATCTTTGTACATGAGGTGTTTATTTCCAAAGAAAACCTAGAAAAGAAATTAGATATAAAAATTAACTTTTTACAATTCCAACAACTGTTCAGTATGTATGGTAACAACAAAGAGAAAGTGAAAGGATATGGAAGACACACCCAACCACTAGAAGTGATTTTAATGTAGCGGTCAACTAACAAGGGACTTTTGTCCCGTATTTACATAGAACTAAAAAATATGTGGTATAAACCCAGCGAGAAAGATTACATGGATAAATGGGGAACAGGCAATTTTCAGGGGTGGAGAGAATGGAAGCATACAAGCATATACACAAATGTGCTATATCAATGGCAGTAGTGGAAACTCAACTGAGTTGGAAACCGAGTCCAAATTATGTTGGCGTAAATGTGGAGAAGTGGAAACGCTGTACCATTGCTTGTGGACATGTAGCAAATTATGCACTCTTTGGGCTAAAGTATGGGAAGTCATTAGAGAAACCACAGGATTAATGCTTCTGGTAGACCCCACCATTGCTTTACTGGGGATATACCCCAAAATTCCCTTAGTGAAACAGCATAGACAGACTTGTGTCCACATATTCCTAGCTGCAATTAATGTGATAGCTAGAAGGTGGAAAGGATCAGAACCACCAACAGTAGGGGAATGGTATAAGAGACTATGGTATATTATATCGCTGGAAAAAACTGTTGCAGAGGCAAATGATAAAATGGGAGATTTCTTCATAGACTGGTCGGCCTGCTTTGAGTATCTGAAACAGAACATAACCGTGTTGGAACCTGAGGATGGGTGGTAGGGGGGATAAATGGGAGGAGGCTGCAATAAGCGGAAGTACGGGGGGGAGGTGGAGGGGATAAGAGCTGGGAAGGGGGTAAAGGGTAAGGGAAAGACAAGGAAAATGGAAAAGATAAAGATGTGTAAAACGGTGAAAAATGTACTCAGCAAAATGGTAAATGGTTCAATGTTATGTATATCTTTTTTGAACAAAAAACAATAAAATAAGTTTTATTAACAAAAAAGTTAAAGCTGAAAGTACGTCTCTCAGTTTCCCCTAGGGATGGGCGAACGCGGTTCGTAAGTTTGGATTTTGGCCCGAACTCGGCCTGTTCGGATGACCAAACCCGAACTTACTGGAGCGAACTCAATTCTGAATGTAGAAATGACCAACCAGTTCGGTCAGTTTGGATCGCGTTCAGCTGAGTTCGGATGGCAAAAAAAGTGTCACTGGAAGGTCAAATGTGACAGGGAGGGGTAGTCATCTGAGGAGCAGACTTCCAGGCCCCAGGGGTGGAGAGACTTGGATTAGCAGCCAGTCTGCCCAATCACCATCCCTTTTCACCTCAGACCACTGACTTTGCAGTCTGCGATTGGCCATGGGCTAGGCTGCACGGAGCGAATGGGGCTTGCGGTGAGGCGGGCGCAGCAAGAAACAAAACTGTCTGCCTCCCCCCTTCCCAACACCTTCTGAGCTAGTCACTGTTCCTGAACAGCAGGCGTTTCAGAAGGCTCCCTCTCTCCCAGCAGTTTTTGTTCCTTCCTATTCCTAATCCATTGCCATCCTCCTCCTATTTCACC
>QEPC01012293.1:141025-190179 GCA_003113815.1 Sphenodon punctatus
AGCAGGAGAAGTATGGGTGCAGAACAGCAGCAGGAGCCTCCCCAGAAGCACCGTCAGTCCACCATGGAGGAGATGGGGTGGGGGGATCTGACCAGGCCATCGTCAGGGCACCATGGCACAGGCTTCCAAGGGAAAGTCATGTGCCTGTTGGCAGAAATGATTGCCCTGCATGGCCAGAACTTATCAATTGTGGAGGACAAGGATTTCCAGCAGCTGATTGGGTTCCTGGACCCCCAACTTTAAGATGTCTTTCTGCTCCACCCTGAGTTGGACCGTGGTGCCACAGCTCTACAGGGCTTTGAAGGAGCGGGTGAGGGAGCTGCTGGCAGGGGCTGGAGGGGAGGGGGCACGGTCCACTTCACCACCAACCTGTGGTCAGCAAGAAATGCCCAGCACACCTACCTGGCAGTGACTGCACACTGGTGGCAGGACCCAGAGGCATCGCTTGGCAGTGGCAGGAGGGGACCTGAAGCAGGGTATAGGTGGGCCCTGCTTCAGGCACAAGTCATGGACAGCTCTTATACCTCAAGGAATCTCGAGGCAGCCCTGACCACCATGGTGAGGGAGTGGGTCATGCCAGGTGCAGCCTTCACCAAGGGGTGTGTGATCACGGACAACGCGGCCAATATACTAAAAGCAGTTCATGATGGGAGCTTCACAAGCATTCATTGCGCCGCATACACCCTCCATCTTGTGGTGAAGGATGTTCTGGGCTTGGGGGAGAAGGGGATTGGGCCAGGCACCCTTAGCTCCCTGGTCGAGCAGGGGAGGAAGCTAGCGGGCTTCTTCAACTGCAGCATGAAGGGCAGCGAGCTCCTCCAGGAGAAGCAGGCCGAGCAAGGGCCCCCAGTGCACACGTTCATCCAGGTTGTCTCCACCAGGTGGAATGCCACCTTCCTGATGCTTGAGCGGCTTCTTGGACAGAAAGCCGCCCTGCATCAGGTGGAACTGGAGACAGACATTGAGGCACCTCCAGGGTACAACAGGGAAGAATGGGAGATTATAGCTCACTTGGTCTTTGTCCTGAGACCATTCCTGGTCGTCACAGAGACCTTCAGCAGCTCCACCCCCACACTCAGCCAGGTGACCCCACTGGTCCATAGTCTCCACAGCAGCCTGGATGAAATTTTGGGCGTGGGGGTGGATTGAGGCCCTCAGGGCAGGAGGATGTCAGATGAGGCAATTGAGTTTGCACGGAAGCTGAAGGCGGGGCTGAGTGCGTGCTCTGACACCGAACTGAACCGAATTTCCAAACACGGTTCTGTCTGCCCATCCCTACTGTGCAGTGTATGGCAGCTAGTAGGCACATGCATGAACAACACTGCACATATGCAAACTGGCTGCCCTTTTTCAAAATAGCACTGACGCAACCAGCACCATTTTGGAAAAGGACTGTGCATGCCCAAAGTGGCCACGGCAGCCTTTTGCGCATGCGCAGAGCCTTCTTTAAATTTTCTCATGATTCTTTTGAGATTTTAGAACCTTACCAAGACCTTCCTGAGATCTTGGTAACATTTCTCAATTCTCAAGAATCTCACAAGAATTGGAACGATTTTCATTTCAGCCCTTACCTACACAACAAATGACCAGAATACAAAACATTTTCATCCACCAGGTTCTTTCTATTTTGCAACAGACAGTTTGCTTTCCTAGGTTTGAACTTAAAGAGTAGGGCTGGGTTTGAATAGATAGATAAAACACCCAATTTCTGGGACAGTCACAGAAAAATCTTAAAAGGTTACCTTGTTATTCCCAGGATTTAGTCAATTTTAAAATAAATTACCTATATTCGCACACATGCTGATTTATCATTCATACACATGCTGCTTTATAATAGAAGTGGTGGAAAGGTTGTATATACTGAGGGTGTTGTATTTCAGATTCAAGAAAAGAATAAAAGATTCTGGTTCTTTGAATATTTAATGTACAGTATCTACCACCTTAATGATGTCTTGTGGAGTTTGCCCAAAAAATATAAAATAAAATCCCTGCTAGTTCTTTCTCTCTCACCTCAGAGAGTTTTTTCGTTAAAGTCATGTAGATGCTGTTTACATGTGCATGCAACATAAGATAACATATTTTCAGTGCCATATTTTACTTAGTATAAATGTGTGCTTAATCACAAATTGGAATCCTTAAGACATTCCAGTGTTATGGATTGGTAAAGGGTTTCTGTGAAAATGCTGGGAGTTATACTCTAACTCCTATTCTTGGGTGAAAACAGACATGACGCTAACCACCCTTGGTGGTCATTTATGCATGTTTCGGGGCTGCATAGGGCACCAATACAGCCCTGCAACATGCATAAATAACCACCAAGGGAGGTTAAAGGGTGGTTAGAGTCATGTCTGTTTTCACCCCTTGTGAGCAATTCCATTGAAACCTGGGGTAAAAACAGACATGACGCTAACCACCCTTTAACCACACTTGGTGGTCATTTATGCATGTTTCAGGGCTGCATAGGGCACCAGTACAGCCCTGAAACATGCATAAATAACCACCAACGGTGGTTAACGTCATGTCTGTTTTCACCCCTAGTGGTGTTACTCATTTGAGTAAGCTTCACATGACTGAGCTCTTAATTTTTATTCCTATCAGTTGAAATTCCAGGCTATCTTTTTAAAGCCCACTGAGCAAACATCTTCCTTTCTTTACTTCTTTCCAGGCAAATTGATCAGAGGTGCTTTGGGGATTGGCTCTGTGCCCAGTTTTCACAAATGCCAAAGAGTCCTACATACTGAGTTAATTAAAATTGACTGCTTGTTTTAGGCAGAAGAAACAGGCTAAATTCTGGATTGTTCTAAAGAATAAGTAAACAGTTTAGGAAAACAGAATATGTTCCTACCAATCTAGGGAATGACAATGATGTATTGCTCCACATGATGAAAAAAAATATATCATTTTAAATTTGTTTTTCTCCCAAGCCCATAGTTATAGTTCTTGGTGTGAGGAGATGTTCGATAAGATAGCTAAAGGGTACCTTAGTGGGAACAAAAAGGAAAAATAAAAATATTTTGGAAAGCAGTGATACTGTAAAGTATTTTCAGGGCATGGAGAATAATCTTGCCCTGAAAATAACCTTATGCTATACAGTGCCATATTTGTCAATCGTTCCTTTTCAGGCAGAAAGGTCACACTTTTGGTGCAGAATCACTGGGTATTTTCAGACGTTACAAGATCACGCTCAACCACGGACAATCCCCTGTGGTGGCGAATGGTCCCGTAACATCTGGTTGCTCACCGCCAGATGTTCACCATGGTAAACCACAGGCGGTGAGCAAAATAACCACGCTTTAGAGGATGGTCCGGGCACCATCTCCGAAAACATGGTTAATTGAACCATGGTCTGGAATCAACAGACGGTAATGTCTGTTACCGCCTCCAATTCCAGGCCGTGGCCCAGACCCCAGGACGGAATTGGGCGTAGCCACCAATCTGGCCTCTGCACCCACCCATCTCCAGGCATTCGAGCTGCTGGGGGAGCATGGGGGCGGGCAGGGCTGTGCGGCCACACGTCACACCGTGCAGCCCCACCCCCTCCCCAGATTCCCCACCGGAATCAGCTGGCTTGTCTGTTGACGGACCATTTTGATTCCGGCGGGGAATCAAAAAGTGATTGTGACGGGTCCAATGGCACCCTGTCATGTCTGAAATCACCCACAGTCACATCTTCAGGGGGAGGAGGGGGTCAAAGGACTTATTTGATAAGACAAAGAATGGTACTCATGTCATGTCTCCTTGTGGTTGCCTATCAAGAAAAGTATTTGAGTTCAAACCCCATGAAATACACATTATACTTTTGATTTCACATCTAAAATTGATTTGTAAATACTAAGAGTTTCATCGGTTGTTGGAATTATAATTTCATAGGAGGAATAGTCTTGACTACTTCTAAAAAGCATCCAAAAAGGTGGCATGTCAGAAAGACCAGGGAAGTCATGCTGAATTAACTGGTTAACATTATTCTGTTGTGAAGATTGACTTCACCAGTTTCATTTAATACATGACATAGCTGGATTCAGTCTTGCAATACCTACTAAATTATTGTGGGGTAACAGCAGCAAACAAACTATCATTTCCCACCCAGGACAGTACTTAATTGGGCTGTACTTACTAAGCAGAAACTACAAGAACACCAACAATTTATGTAACACAGATATGAATTGTAGTAAAAGTTATTAGTTCTCATGTGTCTGAAAAACTTGATTCTACAGAAAAATCTATTCATTTACAGTCTTCCGAGTGACACTAACTCTATTAGACACCAAGTGTATTTATACAATCAAGCTTAACTGAAGTGCTTAAATAGCCATGAGTCAGGAATGGTTTGAAAGTGAGGGAATCATTAAAGTTAACCATTGTAAGATAAAAAGGTGAGAAAACTGATACTACAACAAGATAGTTAACTTTACGGTAAATATTATTATTTGGTTGTGGTAGTGATTTACGGGTGTAATTTTATAATTGAGGTAACAAAACTCTGACTGTTTAAAACAAAAGATATGAGGAAAAGCTATGTGTGTTTTTGTAGATCAATGTGTATATGTTTACATGCATATACATGTATTATAAAGCCATAGGAGTGGCGTATAGTTAAGATGGATTACACTTGATGTTAAAATCACACATATTTTCTTTATCCTATTACTGTGACATTTTGTAGAGAGGCTTACTTGGGAGAGGGCTAGAAACTATCCAAATTTCAGACAGATACGATGAGAAATAGCTGAGTTATAGGACCTTCAATTTTGGAGACAGAACTGTTTTTTCTGTCTTTTGCAACTTTTTCTGTTTACACATAAAAGTTAGTTTTAAGTTATATGGAGGTTTAGAGGGGTCAAAAATTAAAGTGTGTATTCTAATCAATTCCTGAGTTGAGATTTTGAAAATCTGTTGTATAGTTTTGAGTGATGATGTTTTGAAGTTCCCACATTATCTAATGAAGAGAGTGCGATTTTTAAACAACATCAAGATGAATGTGGAATTGTGAGTTATACGTGCAACAAACATACATAGGCTTTATGCACATCTCCCTCTACACTGTCATATAGAAGATAATAGAATGGGTATTTGTGCATAGGATATACGCAGAGAAATGGTTATTAGGGCTGATCTGAGTACTGAAAAAAATAACTCGCACGTATTTCCAGATTTCCAAAGGCTACGTCCAAGTGTCTGGCGGCTTCTCAGTAATGTAACTGAAAACTGGTGCTCGGTACTCAGAAATTAATACTCGGCACTCACCATGCCGACACATGGAGCAATACGTGGTGCAATATTGTCCATTGGTTATTTACAGCATACTGAGATAATCACGGTGCAAGACAGCAATCCAGTCCTTTCTTCAACCCCCTCATTCCTGCACATTATAAAAGCAGAGCCTCCATTTTAATTCTCTTTGTGCAGTCAGATGAGTTTGAGGAAAGAGAAGGAGGGCAGTGCTGCTGCTTTAAGTAACCAAACACATACATAGCATACGCACACACAGACATACACGCACTATTCACATATAGGGATAGGTTACTCATATATTAGGTAGCAATTAGATATAGGGGTATTTTAGGTTTAGGATTTTAGAATTAGTTGTTATATTAACCATCGCTTGACGTTGATGCCCTGGCCAGTTACCGACCTGTCTCTAACCTTCTCTTTTTAGGGAAGGTTATTGAATGGGTAGTGGCTCATCAGCTCCAAGTACATTTTGGATGGCATCAGTTTCCTTGATCACACTCAGTCTGGTTTTCACCTAGGTCATGGTACAGAGACAGTGCTTGTGGTCTTGGTTCACGATCTTCTCGTAGAATTGGACAAGGGTCATATGACCCTTTTGGACCTATTAGATCTTTCTGTGGCTTCTGATACCATTAACCATGAGTTGTTGTTAACATGCCTGAGGGACCTAGAGTGGGTAGACGAAACTGTTTCGCAATGGTTCCATTCCTAACTCGCAGATAGATCACAGTGGGTGGCGCTCGGGGATTGTACATCATCCTCTGGTGGGCTCCTGTGTGAGGTCCTGCAGGGTTCAATTTTGTCCCCTCTCTTGTTTAACGTGTATATGAAATTGCTCGGCGAGATCGTGTGCAGCTGGGGGCGGGTGTGTGTGTGTGTGGTTCGCTGCCATCCATATGCAGAAGATACCCAGCTGTATTTGTCATTTTCATCGAACCCAGGCTCTGCTGCCTCTTTGCTGTCCTGATGCTTGGCAGCTGTGGGGGACTGGATGAGGTCAAGCCGATTGAAGCTCAATCCAGATAAGACAGAGGTGATGTTAGTAGGTGAGACTGGGATTCTGGGTGAGGCGGTTTCCCCTGTTATTGGGAGCATTCGTCTTTCTTTGACTCCATCTGTGCAGAGCTTGGTGGTGCTCCAGGATCCAAAGCTATGCCTGGATTCCCAGGTGTGGGCTGTGGCCAGGGGTGCCTTTGGCCAATTACATCTGGTGAAGAGGCTCCGCCAATATGTCTTGGACTCCGATCTTGCCACTATCGACCATGCATTCATCACCCTGAGGCTAGACTATAGCGATGTTCTCTAAGTGGGGCTGCCCTTGGTGACGGTTCAGAAGCTGCAGCTAGTGCAGAATGCGGCATTCTGCCTCCTAACTAGGATGGGCTGCAGGGAACACATAACACCTGTGCTCTGGGCACTGCAGTGACTGCCTTTTGTTTTCTGAGCCCAATTCAAAGTGCTGGTTTTTACCTATATAAAGTCATTCACAGCCTGGGCCCTGCTTATTTGTTTTTTTTGTTTTTTTTCTTTTATGCATTAGCTGGGTTTTTATAAATTATATAAAATTGTGATATGATTTATTTATGTTATTTTAATTGTTTTAATCTTTTTTTAAAAAAATGTCAGCCGCTCTGAGTCACCTAGGGGAGAGGGGCGGGGCAAAAATATAATAAACAAAAAAATAAAATAAAATAAATAAATAAATAATTAGGAATAGGATTTAGACTTTATTAATAGGTGTGAGGGCTTCTGCTCCGGCAGCACTTCCCACTGGCCCGGCCTACTGATGCTGCGAAGATCCCACCGCAATAAGGCCAACCCAGAAACAGCAGGAGCAATCCCTGGACATGCCCTGATGATGTCATTAGGAAGAAAAAGCCCAGGAGAGCTGGGGGTGTATCTAGCTGACCTACCAGCCTCAAAATGACATGTCGCCCGCACAACAGGGTCTTCAGAAAAGGAGGGCAGATCAGAGTGGAGCAGTCGGTCCGTCCACCTCCCTTTCACTCCTGCTTGCTTAGGAGGATTACAAGACAGCCTCTGGAAAGAGTCAGCCTCAGGAGAGGTGGCTGAACTCCTCTAAGGAGCCATCTGTGAATACTTGACACCACACTAGGCAGAACCCCACCCAGGGGACTCAGCCAAAGGTGAGAATCTTATCTTAGGCTGCTTTTACACATGACAAAAATGGATTCTTATAAGTGCTTTAGATAATACCGGGTATTTAAATGCTGGGGTTTTGTAATGTGCGAATGCACTATTCTCTTTATGCAGCGAGATCTCGCAGTCTTGTAAGAGTCACATTGGGTGGGTCTTACAAACCTGTGAGGTCTTGCTGCATAAAAGGGGGGTAGTGTATTCACACATTAAAATATCTAGCATTTATAACACCTGGTATTATCTTGAGCACTTATTAGAATGCATTTTTGTCATGTGTAAAAGCGGCCTCAAGGGGAGGGAACCTGGGCTGCCCCATTAAGGAACTGGGGTGTGTGTTCCCAGAGCACTAAATTTGGGGCCTCCACACTCTCCCAGAGCAAACTCGACGCGGGGTTAGGGTCCCAGGATGGGTCTAGGGGGGCCCTAGCCCCCATGAGTATCACAAAAGAATATTAGGATTTTATATTATATTACAATTACATTATATTAGGGTATAATATAATACCCTCTCCTCACATCCTTTCCTCCTGCCTCTCTCAAAGAGATCTCCGCTCTGCTCTCTTCATCCAACCCCTCCACCTGCCCCCTTGACCTGATCCCCCTCCTGCCTCCTGACCTCTATTGCTCCCAATGTCGCCCCCCCCCCACTTCTACATGTCATCAATCTCTCCCTTTCCACAGGCTCCTTCCCCTCTGCCTTCAAGCATGCCACTGTCTCCCCCATCCTCAAAAAGCCAACCCTGGACCCATCTGACCCCTCTAGTTACCGGCCAGTCTCCCTCCTTCCCTTTGCCTCAAAGCTTCTGGAACATGTCGTCTACTCCCGCTGCCTGGACCTCCTCTCTGCCAACTCCTCCCTGGACCCTCTCCAATCCGGCTTCCGCCCCCTCCACTCTACTGAAACTGCCCTAGCCAAGATCACCAATGATCTACTTGTCGCTAAATCTAAACGCCACTACTCCATTCTTGTCCTCCTTGATCTCTCTGCTGCCTTTGACACTGTCGACCACTCGCTCCTATTGGACTCGCTTTACTCCTTGGGCTTCCATGGCTCTGTCCTTGACTGGTTCTCCTCATACCTCTCTGACTGCTCCTTTAATGTCTCGCTCCCTGGTTCGACCTCCTCCTCTCTCCCCCTTTCGGTTGGGGTCCCCCAAGGCTGTGTCCTTGGCCCTGTCCTCTTCTCTATTTACACCCTGTCCCTTGGCAAAATTATTGCTTCCCATGGATTCCAATATCATCCCTATGCTGATGACACCCAACTCTATCTTTCTACCCCCTCTCTCCTCTCTTCTGTCCGCTCACGCCTCGTCAACTGTCTCTCTGACATCTCTGCCTGGATGTCCTGACGTCAACTCAAGCTCAACATGGTCAAGACCGAACTCCTCATTTTTCCTCCCTCCTCTTCCTCTCCCTCTAACCTGCATATCTGCATCAATGGAGTCACCACCCACACTGTTCTCCAAGCCCGTAGCTTGGGCTTTATCTTTGACACACACCTCTCCTTTAAACCGTACATTGACTCTGTGGCCAAATCCTGCCGATTCGCCCTTCATAACATTGCTCGGATCCGCCCCTTTCTCTCTACCTCCTCGGCCAAAACCCTTGTTCATGCCATGGTGATCTCTCGCCTCGATTACTGCAACCTCCTCCTTTCTGGCCTCCCTCGCTCTCACCTGTCCCCCCTTATCGCAATCCAAAACTCCGCTGCCAAGGTCATTCACTCTGCCCGTCACTTTGACCATGTGCAGCCTCTCCTCTTCTCTCTTCACTGGCTCACCCTTCCTGAACGTATCCTGTTTAAACTCCTAGTATTCAAGTTCAAAACACTCCACATGACCTAGCTTCCCCTTACCTCTCGGACCTAATCTCCCTACGCACTCCTGCACGCGCTCTCCGCTCTTCCTCTGTCCCCTCCCTCACTCTCCCTCATTTCTCCTGCTCACCTAACTGCCTTCGACCCTTCTCCCTCACTGCCCCCCATGACTGGAACTCCCTCCCTGTCCACATTCGCCTTGCCCCCTCCCTCCGCTCCTTCAAATCCCTCCTCAAGACCCACTTTTTCCTCGCAGCCTTTCTCAATCCCTGCTAGACATTCCCATATACCTACTGTCTGCCCTCGTCTGCAGACGGCCACAACCTGATTGTAACCAAGCCAATCACACGCACCTGAATCTTTGCATCTGCTTGAATGTTTGTCTGTCTTCTCCCCTGTCTCTTCCACTGTCCCCTCTCCCTGTTTCCCCCTCCTTGTCTTTTAGATTGTAAGCCACAGGCAGGAACCGCATCTATTTCTATGTTCTGTTCAGCACCAGGCCACATGACTGGCACTATATAAATGTTTATAATAAAATAATAAAAATAAATAATAATAATAATAACAATAATAATTTATTAGGGTCTACAGGGATATTAGCATTTATTAGGGATTATTAGAAGGGCTGAATCTCGGTCTTCAGAAAACTTCAGAATTTGGAAAAGATTATTGTATTCAGTTCTGAAAGGCCACATTTCGAACTTCCGAGGACCAAGGCCATTATTTGGAAAAATTCAGAAAACCTTTGAAACTTGGAAAAATGCTGCATGCGTGAAGGACTGATGGACAGTTGAGCTTCTTCTGGAAATGAAATATAGTACCATATTTGGTAAGAAGGGAGTAGGGTAGGGAAATTTTGATTGGCTGGTCAAACCAGATGGCAAGCTTTTCATTGGCTGGCATGGCAAAATAAAAGTGGCTGCAGCCATTTTGTCCATTCTATTTGGTGAATTTGACTGTGTGCTTTAGTGCTGCTGGATCTGTAAGTAATTGGCAAGCGGTGGTGGCGAAGGGTGCATGAGGCCAGAGGCATCCCTCTTCCTGGCTCCACTTCCCTTTGCCTAGTCTGTTCATGTTACCAGTGTCACAGTACCAATGCCATGCCAAGAGGGTTCCCCTGGGGGAAGTGTGAATGTCTTGTTTCTTAATTTTGTGACTGCTGGGGCCTGGGCTTGTTGGCTTTTGGTGGGATTTATTTCTCAATGCAGGTGCAGACTGTTTTGTGGGGTTGTTGTATTCTTCTTGAACGAATGTTCCTTACTAGTCTCACCTGCATTTTTGTGCACTGCTTGGTTGGCATAATGATTAAAGTGGGTGCACTCACTGCTGATGGTGGGCCATGCTGTCAGTACACTACTGTTGGGTTGTTTGTTTTTTATTTCTGCACACAGTTGCACTTTTCTGGGGTTGTCTTCTGGAGCAATTGTCCCCTTTTCTGGGTAGTGCTTTGGCTGTGGGTTGAAGAACTTTGCAACAAGTTTCCACAGTTTTCCAAGGTCCCAAATTCTGAGTCCAAATTCCAAAACTTCAGAAACAGCACTGAAGGGCTGTTGAGTACTCCGACCGTTTACTCAGAACTTCAGTATTTGGCCCAAGTATTCAGAAGTTCTATTTGGTACAGCCCTAATTATTAGGTATATTATTAGAGATGTTAGGATTTATTATATTATATTAATTGGTTTCTGAAGATATTATGCTTGGTTATTTTGTAATTTATTTCAGTTGACTTGTGTACTGTCCTGTAGTGGTGATTTTATTCTTGTTTGTTTTTACTGATGTAATGTTTTTTATCTTTTTTGTTTGTTTATATTGTAATAGCCATGTGGCTGAACAATAAATATTTACCTACCTACCTACCTATTATATTAGGGTAGGATATTAGGATTTATTAGGTCTAGGATTTTAAGATTAGTTACGATATTAGGAATAGGAATATATTATTAGACTTTAGTTACAGGACATTAGAGTTTTATATTACAATGATTATTATATTATATTGTATTAGGGTACGGTATTAGGATTTTATATTTATATTTTGTATAATATATTACACAGCAGATTGGGGACAGCGGACTCCAGGAACGGAGGGAAGAGGAAGAGAAAGTTCAAGTGGTGGAGGAGGCAACACCCTATGTCACACAGGAGGATGTTTTCTCAAGTGTGGGACCATTTATGCAAGCCTGCTGGAACCCCTGCTACTGTGATTATTTTCAGGCACTGCCAGAGAGAAGTGTCGTGTGGTGCACAGAGCAGCACCACAAGCTTCATAAGCCACCTGAGACAGTACAATATCAATGTGGGGAGGAGGCGACATCAGGCAGGTGGCCACCAGCCTCAACCTCAGAAGCAGTGGGGGAGAGAAGAAAGGGGAAGGAGGAGGTGAAGGAGTCCTTCTTCCACTTCATCATCAGGATCCTCAGATGAGGAGTGTTCATTAGGGATGTGCGAACACGGTTCGGATGTTCAGAGTTCGGACCGAACTTTGTCTGTTCTGACATCTGAACCAAACATCTGAACCGAACTCGAAAAGGGTCAAACAGTTCGGTCTTTTTCGCGTAAGTTCAGATGAGTTCGGGGGTGGGAAAAACGTGACTTCGGTGGGGAAAAACATGACTGGAAGGGGGAGGCAGCTGAGGAGCAGACATCCTGGCACCAGGGGTGGAGACCAGGGGTTGTTTCAGGACCAAATGATACCGATACTGAAAAAAATCTTCGAATTTGGTATCGGTATCGATAGCGTTATTTTCTAATGTTCGGCCAAGTTTGGCCAAACGAACTCTGCCAAACCGAACAACCAAACCCGAACTCAGTTTTTGAACCAAACGACCGAACGTCCAAACATGCAAACTTCATTCTGTTCGCACATCCCTAGTGTTCATATGAGGAACCCCCCCTGAGCTGTAGGTGCTCAGTGATGCCCTGGAGGCTGGCAAGAAGAGCCTGAAAATCCTCATCCAGATATGGGACTCACTGAGGCAGGAGTTCCAGGTTCTGGCACAGAGGTGGCGCAGGAACATGTTGCCTAGGTTCTTGAGTTGATAGGTTCAGGCTTGAGGCCTAGATAGATATTCACATATTTACAAACATATATTCATATATTATGCATTCATTTATATAGTGCATAATGATTTGATAAGAAATAGTATGCTTAATATAGGAGGTTTGTAGTTTGATTTAAAAGGATTTTAAAGTGTGTTAGAGTTTAAGTGCTGGTGACACAGCAGGATTGCTTAAGATTGAAATGGAACATAGGGTGGTTAGCCATTGAAGGACTTTTGGGAACTTGGCTTAACTGGCACCTACTTTAGCAAGTCAACAGGATGGGCGATCTGAGATGAGGAACCCTGATATCCAAAAATGGTATGTTGTTAAAAGTTAGTAAACTGCATTTTTTAGTAATTTTCCATTTTACATTATATATATGTCAATTGGTTAGAGTTAAGGTTTTTAATTGGTTAGAGTTAAGGTTTTATTATTGGAACAGGTAATATCCTGGGTAGATATGGAAGAAGAATGGAAGGTTTTAAAAGTAATAGGTTGAATAGCAAAGACCACTTCTTCTCCACTCCTTTTCCTTTTCTCTCTTTATACTTTACTTCCATCTTGTCCAGACCTGATTACTTCCCATATCCACTTTCAAAGCTGGTCTTGCTGAATGGAGGGTAAATATATTTTAGTTTAAGTAGAAATGCAGAGAAAGCCAAGCATAGTGTACAGAGTAGCATTGGGACCCCGGGGTAAATACCGGATACCGGATTTACCGGTTTCCGGTTCTCAAAGAACCGGATTCCCGGATTAAATCCGGTATACCGGTACCGGTTTTATTTCATTGAGTTCAATGGGGCACTGTGTCCACATTGAAATCAATGAAATAAATACAATTAATTCCTCCCCCCTCCCCCTCCCAGGCTGCGCGGGTGGAAGGGGGGACACCCCCCACCCACCCTGCCCAGCCTGGATTTTTGTTTAAAAAAAGAGCCCACCCCCCAGCACCAGCGGCCGCGGCGTCCCCGCAGCCGCCGGTAAGTATAGACCCGATCCCTGGGGGGGGGGTTTAACACCCCCCCAACCCCCCAGGGATCACCCCTACTAAAGTTGAGTGCTTTGCTTACCTTTGCGGAGCTCCGGGTGCGGCGGCGGCGGGCGGTCCGGTGGCCTCAGCGCCGGCTGTGGCTGCCGGCATCAGAGGCGCTCTAGGCCTTCCAGTACCGGCATTATCGGATTCCGGATTTACCGGTTTTCCCGCCCCTAGTACAGAGTAATTCCAGACAATATACATGAATATTTTGAACAGCTGTATGAGAGATCATTGCTACTGAGACTGTATGTCCTTTTGGTGAGTATCTCTGTGATCTTCATATTTGCATATGTAATTGTTGAATGGTCTTGGGGACTATATCTGATGCTTACTTTCAATAAAACATCTGAATATTCAAATAAATCTGACTCATTCAATGTCTCTGAATTAAATTATTTGTTGTCCAATAAATTTCCAAACATTTTAATCATAATTTGAGCCTCCAAAATAATTATTCAGTAGTCCTGTTGGTAACAGAATTGACCTACAGTTATTACATGAGTCAGCAGCAGGTGGCAATTCGTGCCTACCGGACTGCTGTGATAGAGTAGGAGAGGTGGCTGGCCGATGGGTATTGCTGCTGCCAAGCTTGCAGGGATTGATTTGAGCCATCTGTCCCCTCTCCCATACTGCCCACCAAGGCTGGCACTGTACCGCCAAAGTTGTCCAGGGACATGCACCTGTGCCTGACCCTCCAAGCAACTGTCTTGGTCTGAGTCATGATGACCAGGAAGATTCAGATTCAGATTGCTATCTGCCACCTGAAGCCCTGCCACTTGGGCACAGCAACCCATGTAATTGGGGAACGCACAGCAAGTTGAAGTCCATCAGCCACTGGGGCACATGTAGCAAGCTGAAGTCCTTACACTGGGGTACACATGGTAAATTGACATCCTGCCACGGGGGCACATGCTGTAAATTGAACTGATGCTGTCAATGCCAGTCCCCCCCCGGTCTCGGTGTCTCATAATTGGGTCCAATATTAACCCAGGGAACTCCTTGCTACTAGCTGAAGCACTACCACTAGGACACTAGCTACAAACTGCACTGTTGAAGAGCTTGTTACTGGGGTGCCCTGCACCGCCTGCCTGTGAAAATACCTCCCTCAGCCTTATGCTGATGCTGCCAGTGCTATTCATTTTCTCTCACTCACACACACACACACACACACACACACACACTCCAATTAGGTCCAATGTTAATTTGGGGAACTCCTTTCTGATATCCGATTTACGAACACATGCACACAGGAAATTTGCTGATATCCAATTAATGAACACAGAAAGATTACTGTTTCTCTCCTTTATTTATTTATGGTGGGGCTGATCCCGTGCCCCATGAAGCATCTCATGGAGTGCCTAGCGTGTTTGCATGAATGTGCACGCAAACCCCACACACCTTCAGCACTGAACTTATGGCAGTGCACCCACACAAACCATGCGGTTGTGTGTAGTTGTATGCACATGACTGTGGGTGATTTCAGATGTGACAATGGGTGATTTCAGATGTAACGGGGCCCGTTGGTCCCATTCCAAAATCACCCTAGTCATTCCCCGTCGGGGTCACCCCATCACACCGCAACAGACGTGCTGGGGGGATCTCGGCGGGGAATCTGGGTGGGGGCGGGGCCACAAGGTGCAACATGCAGCCGCATAGCCCCGCCCCCTCCACGCTCCCGCCACCCACCCTCCAGGGAGATGGGCGGGCGGCGGGGCCAATGAGGCCGCCGCGTCGGGCCGGATTCGCCACGGCCCGGGGTCCCGCCAGTGATCCCGGGCCATGGCACCTGACCAGACGTGATGCTGGGGTTCACCCTGGCATGGGATTGCATTCGACATGCGGCGGCCTCCGGTCCCCCCCGCTTCGGCTGCTCACGTGTCGAATGCAATCCCCAGCCGTGGTAACATCTGGGGGGGAACATCCGTTTCCCCCAACAGACGTGACGCTATCACAGCCACCACGCAGAATTGAGCGTGGTTCACTGTGATATCGTCACGTCTGAAATCACCCATGGTGAGATTCACCACAGTGAATCCCACCCCAGTGTCAATTGAGTCACTGCAGGACATGGTGATCTGCGTAGCCCCAACAGATATGACAGGGGTGGCACCACTGCCCGGGGTGACCTGGAGAGACCACTGTTCAGGGGAATCCAACAGAAGTGATGCAGTGGTGAGACCCGCGGTGGGAGTCCCACAATGCAATGGGGTCACGCAAATGCAAACATGTCTGCCAGAGGGCAAACGAAGCCAAAGACAGTGGAGGGCCCCACCCAGTGAAAGGAAATACAAAGGGAGGGGGCGGAAGGTGAAGCAGCACGAGTCGCGTTTCCAAATAGCGAGCGCACAAATGGCGCACACACCTCAAACACAGAAGTGCACACACACACACACACACACACACACACACACACGAGGAAGCACATCCACAATGCAAAGGGGAGCAGAGAAAGGGGGCAGAGGGAGACACACACCCGAGGCACATAGGAAAACCCCCGACCGCCAGGGCGCACAGGAGGGGGGGGCGCAGGGGCCGCCATGGACTGACCAGCAGTAGGGGAAGAGGGGGTTGGGGTAAAAGGGCAAGTGGAAGGGGGACCCAGGCAGCCACAACAGCAAGGAGGCAGCACAGGCACAGCGAAGCACAGCAGGCATTTATTGTGTGCACAAGCTGCAATGGGCCAGCAATAAAGCATACAACGTGGGAGTGAGAGGATAAACGAGCAGGAACACTGCAAGGGGGGCATGGGCCCAAGCAGGGAGGGGGGGCCACCAAGGCAAAGAAGCATCCCCATCCCCCCAGACCGTGGCAAACAGGTCCAGGTGCAGACGTGCTGGGCATAAGGGTGGGGGAGGCAGCGCTCTGAGGCGTGGGGCTCCCAGCGACAAGTCCACATGATGCCACTTGAAGGGTCCCAGAGCGTAGGATGCAAAGCCAAGGCGATAGGGCTATAGGCATTCAGAGCCGGGTCACAGGGGGGTCCAGCAGTCCACAAGGTGACATAAGGCGGTGGCCAGAACACACAGGCCACATGCAGAAGGAAAGTGAAGAGGAGGCACCCAGCTGTCAGAAGTGGCTGTCGCTCCCTAGACATGGATGCCGGGGCTACCATCGGATGCTGGTGGCTGTAAATTCAGCAAGTGCACATAGTGGGACCATTGCCACAGAACCCGGCAGAAGCCCCAGGTGGCCATGTGGAAGCAGATCAGGTAGAAGGACTTGAACAGATCCGCACAGCTCATTCCGAGTTGCACATGAGAGCGGCTGCAAACCTCCGACAGGGCTGCCAGCTCCGGGCCAAAGGGGGGAGGCATGCCATAATCAGCAGCTGGAGGCCAGGGCAGGTGGGACAGCTCCAGCAGACAGTAGTAGGCAGCCTCGCGGGAGCATGGGTACCCACACGCACCCTGTACGCTGATGAAGTAGGACACGGCCACGGCTGGGCCACCCTCATCTAGGCAGGTCGCATATCCCAGGAAGGTGCACACACACAGGGCAGAGGCTGTCTCTGCGGGACTCCACGCCACAAGGCCCACCAGAGTGGATGGTAGGCATTCCTCAGGAAAGGAGCTGAGCCCCAGCTCCTTGCAATGCATGCAGCATTCATCACCAGTCACAACATAGCCGAAGCGAAGCATTCCAAAACTCAAGCAACGATAGGCATCCGACTGGGTGGGCAAGGAGCGAAGGCAGTGCTGAATGATGGGCGAATGCCACAGATCGCAAAGGGCCATGCTCTCACGGGCGGTCCAGGCCTGGACAGATCCCCCGGAGCCGCCGAGCGGGACCCCTGGCTGAGATGCTGATGCCATGGTTCAGATCACGGAGGGTCTGAGCCGCAGCAGCCACAGGGGCAACATGGGATGCAGGGCAGGGCGGCTGCACAGGCAGACGGGGCCGTCAACGCCAACCGGTAATGGCAGCCAGGGAACAATGGGCCCGCTGTGGAGTGAGGCGAAGGGAGTGGAAAGCACACAGCTGCTGGCATTCAAGGCCGGACAGCTCCATGCATATGCACATGCCAGATGATATGGGATCACCATCAAGGGCACGCACATGGAGACCGAGAGAACCAGGAACATACACCCCATTCCCAGGGGGTTGGGGTGCATGGGAGGCTGCACAGGATACCCCAAATGGCAGCCACGATGCACACATCCTTACCATCTCCCCACTGTTTGCCCGCATGTACAGGGGGAACTTTACTGACATGCGTATTATCTGCATCGAGGGGGTGATGATGCCCCCATGCATCATTGGTGGCCCGACATATCATCTAAAGCGATGGTTGATGAAGGCGTTCCCTGTGGTTGTCACTCCAGCTCAGCATTGGTACAACACATGCCTCAACACCACACGCACCGTGGTCGAGAGGGCCTTCGGTGCACTGAAGCAGTGTTGGCGCTGCCTAGCCGTCCGGCTGGAGTATTCAATGGAGACCTCCTCCCTCTTCATAGGAGCCTGCTGTGTCCTCCACAACACATGCGAGTCCGACGGGGCAGCTCTTAACAACCCACCTTCTCGCCGCCTGCCCAGCCTGGTACCACTGTATGCCAACGTGCCGATCCCCCGCGAGTACCGCTATGCAAAGCGCATCAGGTCCATGCTGGCACGTCTCTTAGAGCACCTGGCCTGTCCCTGATGCCCTTGTCACCGTGAACCCTCTTACCAATGACCGCACAGTGCACGCAGCCACAAAGCTGATGCTGTGGCACCTTGCCTGCATTGTATAAAGCTACTGACACTAAACAGTTGTGTTCAATATTTATTATTGTGCTCCCACATAACCAAATAGATAACCGGAACACCCATGTGACAGTGCACCCAATCGCCCCTACTCCCCCATCCCAACCCTGTACCCCTCCCCCATCCCCCTACCCACCCACCAAACACACAACCCCACGGCAACCCCCAGCCACCCATCCAGCCCCCCCCTTGGAGTGGGTTGTCCCCCATGTTTAAGGTCCCCTAGGCCGCCCTGCCTCTGGCCCATCCCCATCTCCTAGAGCCCATTGGCCTTCCCCTCCCCCTACCAACAGAGATTGTTCTGGCAACTGATCCCCCCTCATCGGAGGTGGAGGAGGAAGTGCTT
Organism: Sphenodon punctatus; assembly: GCA_003113815.1. Classification (NCBI taxonomy): domain Eukaryota; kingdom Metazoa; phylum Chordata; class Lepidosauria; order Sphenodontia; family Sphenodontidae; genus Sphenodon; species Sphenodon punctatus. The sequence goes on from QEPC01012293.1 coordinate 159,404, forward strand.
CCAAGTGCCTGGGCTGGTGTTCCAGCACCTACTACTGGTACACTGCCCCTGGAACCCCCATGTCCCCCCTGTCCCCCCTGTGTTGGTGGTAGCCGTCTTTGGCCCAGGCTGTTTTTGTGCTGGCAACCATGCTGTGAGAGAATGGGTCCCTGGATCCATGGTCCCTGATGCTTTGGTGGAGGAGGGTGTTGCGGTGCTGGCGGAGCAAGCGGTGCGACAGGTGGGGGTGGGGGTGCAGAGTCCGGGCACTGGTATGGCCCCCGTGGGGCTGCTGCCATTATGAAGGCACTCAAGGCCCCAGCTTGTAGGAGGAGGGACGTGTCATATTCCAGTGAGCGGTCAAGCTTTCTTGACAGTTCCTCGGACCAGCGGTCCTGCCGGTCCGAGTGGGCCTGGAGTGCCTCCAGCTGTCTATTCATGTCATGGTGCAGCAGCCGCCTGTCTGTCCTCATTTCAGCCACCAGTGCCCTGGCCCTCCCCTCCACCTGTTGGAGTGCCCTCGTTGTCCCCTCCTCCAGCTGGTTCACAGGCGCCAGCATCTCCTCTGTCTGCCTGGTGCTGGTATTGATGAGCTCCTGGGTGAGATCCTCCCTACGCCTGTGCGCCCGGTGCTCCCTCATTTGCTGGTCTGGTGGTACGGGTGGCCCCCGACCTCTGCCATCCTGAGCTCGTTGTGGCTCTGTGGAGAGAGGTCGGAATTAGTCACAATGGTGCGGAGCAGTCTCAGCCCACCCCCCTCCTGTCTAGGTGCTCTGAGTGCTTGCTTTACGCTGCCCTTACATGCTCCCTCAGTGTCTGTCCCCTCCCACGCCAGCCAGTTGCTGGGGCTGGTGTCCGCCTGGTCTCCCGATCTGTAGGGCGCGAGGGTCAGGGTTACCATCTCCTCCTCCCCCTCCACCTCATCGGAGTCATCAGGGGCGTGTGTGAGCTTTCCTGATGTAGGGCTGGGGGAGCATCGGGGGCATGTGCCTGAGGTGCTGGGAATCTCATCCCTGGTGTAGGTGAGTGGTAGCTGGGCCTGGGTCTGTACCTGCGGCTGCAAGAGGGGGGGTCATCCTGGGTAGGCTGCTCCTCCCGGGTGCCCCCTCCTACTGGATGCTGGGCAATTATGGAGCCCTTTCGGTGAAACACCCAGCTTAGCACTTCCATGAAGGGGGAGGCATGTGTCGCCCACCCTGAGTGCCGGTTGTTGTCAGTGATGTCCTTGAAGCCCATTTTGAGCTCCTTTATTTTTGTCTGGTACTGTGTGGGCGTGCATTCATATCCTGCCTCCCCCATCTCCGTGGCTATCTGGGTGAACACCTGCTCATTCCTGGCATTGACAGCCAGCTCAGCTATCTGGGCAACACCAGAAATGCAGGCAATCAGGTCATGGGTTTCCTGGAGCCCCCACTGACCCCCCCGATGGTATTGGCACCAGGGTCCGGGTCCCTCCGCTACCTCTTCCTCTTCCTCATCATCATCACCCACCTCCGCCTGCCCCTGGCTCCTTACGGCCTCGGGTTCCTCCTGGGTGTGTGCCCTCTTGCTGGTCTGTTTGGGGGTACAGTGGGGGCTGCTGGTTATGCTCCTGTCGGCTGTGTTCCCTCCCTCCCTCATGTGCCCCTCTTGTCCCCTTCTCCAACCCACCCTCCCCCAGTTGCACCCCTTACCCTCTTCCGGAGAGGCCCCATGAGCTTCTGGGTGTCCCCCGCTTGACCAGGTTCCCCCTCCTGCTGCTGCTGCTGCACCACCTCCTCGCCCTCTTGCTCCATTCTCCGCTCCATGTCCTCCAACCTCCTCTCAATCTACTCCACCACCACGTTCCCCTGCTGCTTCCTGCCCTTTAAATCTCCCTCTGTGTTGCGCTTGTTGTTGGTTACCTAGCAGCGACGCTGCGTGCCATCACCACGGCCCGTGTTCATTTCCGGTTGATGCGGCCCGGGGTTTCCCTCAGAAGTTACTTTTCCTTCACCCCTGCCATGGTGACCATTCACCACACTTCTGGACCTCCTCCCGCCCTGACCTCATGAACCGTGGTTAGAATCACCCCGGGCCATGTTTGACTGTGGTGAACATCTGGATGCGAGTGAACAGATATGCATGGCTCTTTCACCACCACCTGCTTTTGACTGAGGTTGACTGTGGTGAATCTCGAAAATGTAACATCTGAAATCACCCTGTGTGCGTGGGGCATGGGGTCAGTCCCACTGTTTCTTTGAGAAGCTTCTAAAGATCCTTCCAAGGAACACAAAAACCTACCAAAGAGTTAACTAAAAAAAAAACTTCTTTACTTAGAAAAAAATGGTCATTGTGGGGAAAATTTATTCCTGACTCCAAATATGGCAGTTGGTATTATCTCTTTGGTTACAAGAGGAAGGAAGGTGTATCTCTTTGGTTACAAATTTTCAGATTTCCCCCCCCACCCCCAAACACCCTTTCAGTTTCCCCTTCATAGGAACATGATGTGAAATTGCAGAAGAACAGATTGTCTATAGAGTTTTTCCTACAAACACTGTGCTGAAGGAGCTATATGTAGAGACAATGAGATTAGAACACAGCACATATTTACACAGCACATGAGTCCACTGGGGAAAAAGGAAATACCATAATATATATACAAATATATTAACGATACAATCCAGTAATGTAAAATATCACTACCACCTAATACCACCACCACAGTATCACCAACTCCCTTTAATACCACCACCACAGCCTCGCCAAATCCCACTTCTCATCCATTTAAAAGCAATTGCTTAGCTTTCTCATGCAAGTAGCAACAGTCTTGTCTTTCGTGATTTAGAAGGTATAGTGGTCCAGGCTTTCCAGTTTCCATAACTGGACTGGTTTGTTCATCATACAGCATCAGCCACCACACCTAGGCATCCAAGATGGGCATCCAGAATATGCTAAAGAAAGGCAGTACAGTGAAGGTGAGTCAGCCTTTTTTTCTTGCCAGTACTTCAATGAATCAGAGTCATGGTGTATTTTTAGACATGATGGCTCAGTGAGCTGCCATGCTTAAACCCACCCTGGGTGAGTCCCTTCACCCCAGGCAGGGGTCTGCCTGGTCACCAAACAAACGTTCCGGTGGCCTGGGCTAGGAAGGGGAGAGGGCAAGGGATGTGCTGATGTGGTTCCGCATGGCCCCACACCCACGATCCTCAGTGTGGCCCCACCTCCTCCTTGAATTAAAAGTGCGGTGGCCTATGAGGCTGCCATGCCTGCCAAGAACTGCTCCAACCATGGTCTGGGGTTAGGTGCAGCGGGCCATCAGATGTGATGGCCTGCTCTACCACGGTCCATGGACACCTACCCTGGACTGTGGCAGAGCTTAACATGGGATGTGCACTGGCTGGGAGTCGAGCACACATCCCATGTTAGCCCTGCCACGTTCCGGGGTAACGTCTGCTCCCACCCGTGGTGAACATCTGGTGGGGCAGGAATAGATGTGACACCCCACCTGTGGCCAGGGGCAGAGGTGTCATGTCTAAAAATACCCATGGTTGATGCTCAAACAATGTCCAATGTAATTTTTGTACAGCTTTTCTGCCTCTTTCTTTGCAGCTTCATTGACGGCCAAAGGCTCATCTTCATCAACATCATCTTCATCTGGGATCAATTAAGGTGTAAGTTGCCACAGGTTTCCTTGGGACTGATCTGTGTTTCTTTGGAGGATCAACATGACAGGATGATGAGGAAGCCAGCCCCTTTTGCAGTTGGTCCTGTTGTGTCTGTAGTTCCAAAACTATCTCCAGCAATTGGCTGATAACATCCTTTTTAGGGCTCAGTGAGTACATCATCTTGTAATTCCATTCTTTTAAAGTGAGGATCAAGGAGAAGGGTCACCCAGTTGTGCCTTGCAGCTCTCATTTCTGAGAAATAACTGCTGTCACTGAGACATTTCAGCAACTTCCTCGCAGGGGACATTTCAGCAACTTCCAAGCTGTTCAGTGCAATGCTACTTACCTCCTCAAATTCAGACCCTAACTGAGAGGTTCATAGCTCCAGCAACCCAACTATGACATTGTACTGGTTGAGGGATGCATCTTCAGCTATGTTTGTTGCATCATAAAATGGTTTCAATCAGCTGTACCAGGTTGTGCATACGCATCCACTGCAAAGTTGTTAGGTGTGTTTCCGGATCCATCCCTAGTGCTTCTGGCCTCCAGTAAAACTGCTGGAGGGCTTTAGCTTGTATCACTACCAGTCTCTCTAGCATAAGAAATACTGAATTCCTCCTTGTATTCATGAATGTAGAGAAATGGTGGAAATAGGTGCAAAGGTGATGGCATTGGTTAAGAAGCGTTTCCACACTTTGTCTTCCATCTCAGCCAAGAATCTCTACATCACTAGATTTAAGAGGGGTGTGCAATTCGTTTTCATTATTATGATAACAAAAACAAAAAATTATGTTTTCTTTTTTGTTATTGTAGTAACAAAAATGAAGAATAATGTTAACAAAAACAAAAATGAAAAATTTTAGATTTCAAAATAATGGGGAGAAAATGAAAACCATATTTTCAGCTATACCTTTTTTGTTTCTTATTTAATTCTTATGAAACATGGGGAGATTGTACCTGCAATATATGGCACTTAGTGTACCAAATTTAGGAAAAATTAGGAAGGAACTGATTCTATAAGCAATTGAATGTTGTGATTTTAAGAAAACCTGCATACACGTTCCTGGCTACAACTTCTTCATCTTCCATCCAATTTGTATAAAACCTGGGAAGGTTATGTTCCTTCCAAAGATTACCAATCCTAACAAATTTCAGAAAGATTGGATAAAGGATACTGATTTCATAAGACATTAACTTTTCAGGCATTTCCAGAAGTAACATTTTTATATTTCATCCTGTTTACAAGATGTTTGGCAGGAATGTATCCCACACCTTTCCTGTCATCTCTGCCAAACTAAAGGACAATTTGATAAAGGGCCACAATTTTGATAAGCAATTGAAGTTATTTCCTTGAAGACCGTTATTCAGATAAATAGCAGCACATGCAGAGCCAGTCAGAGGCAGGCACCTGACAAGACAGGGTGAGGGAGGGTGTAGGAGGGAGAATGGCAGACTGAGAGACACCTTCACTGGCCATCTACTGCATGCTTCCAGATTGTTCAGGACCAGTTGGTGGTGGATTTGAGACAGGCATAGAAGGGACGTAACTGGGACTTTAGGGATAGCATCCCAGCAATCAGGAGACATGGTTTACACATCCAGGCTGGCCAATTATCATCACAATGACATCCTGCAGCACTGTGACAGAGGACATAAGAGACTGTCTATTGGCTCTCTCCTAAACAGATGCTTCCAACTTCCCAGTAACAAGTGAGGGAGAGAAGTTGGAGTGGTCAAAGCACAGAAAGGATATTTGGTTGACCTTTCTGCTGGCCAATTGGCATCACAAACCGATCTTATACCACAGAGATTCATAAGAGAATCACTGGCATAGGTTCACTCTCTGTGTATGCTGTGGAGGCTTATCAAATTGGAACCCTTCATCACATCTTTCTTATATTTGTCAGAGATTATCTTGAAGATGTGAGATACAGCCCTACCAAAGGTCTTGTACACTGGATGGACTACAAGTATGTTACAATCAGACGTACATTTATAAATTAATTGGTTATATCACTAGGATCCTTTATCTAATCCTTCTGAAGTTTGGCATAGATAGTAAACGTGTGGAGGGGTATAGGCATGCCAAGTTTCATCCACATTATATTGGAGACAAGGAAACTACAGACAGGAATGTATATGCAGATTTTTGCAAAACAACATAATTCAACTGCTTATAAAATCTGATTACTTTACCCAATCCTTCTGAAATTCAGTACACATAATGCCTTTCCTTGGTGGTACAAGTTATAGTGAATTAAAAAAACTGTTACATCCAAAAATATGTTTTTCATTGAAACCAATGGAAATCAAAAACAAAAATGAAAACAAAATGTCTATATTTATTAAAACAAAAATGTTTAAGAAAGGTGACTCAGGAGTTTTATATATTGATTTTCTTGGCCTGGTCTGGTTATTTGCTTCAAGCTATAGGTTCTGGCTGTACCCAGTGTTGTTTTGGAGTTGTTGTGGGTTTTAAGATTCTAATATTGTGGTTCAGACAAATGAATAATGACCCATTGAAATGAATATGTTCAGTTTTCCATTAATTTCAATGGGAAAAAATATGATCCAATTCGGATATGATTCAAATACGATCCAACTAAATCCAATGCCAATTGTGACTGGATTCTGATTTTCAATATGATTTCCCATCCCTATTATACAGTGCCCCTGTCCTACATAATTGTAAATTTAAGCCTAGTTAAGGGAATCGTTAAATAGGAAGAAGTAGAGAGAAGTCCAGCAGGAGGGTAGGGGCTATCCAGTGTTTTTCACCAAGTGTAACATGTAGGATTATCTTCCACCTGGGGAGAGATTTTGTGTGTGCAGTTGGGGCAAAGAGCTCCTGGTTCTCAGAGAAAGAATGCAGTCTCTGGAGGCTAGAGTGGCTGAGCTGGAGGAGCTTAGGCAGACTGAGACGTTTCTAGAGGAGACCTTCAGGGACATAGAAGAGTAGTCCCACCTCTGCTCTTGCAGCCCCTGTGCTTTTTTTGGAGGGTGATGGTCTTGGGGAAGGAGGGAATCAAGCTGAGATCCCTTAGCTGGGTGAGTACCATCAATTACCACTTCAGCAAGGGGCGGGATGTGCTCTCGGGGGTGTGTGTGTGCTGTCACGCCAGGGGCCAACCGGTCCAGCCTTTGCCTGTCCCCCTCCCCCAGACTGGAGTAGAATGGTGGTGCATGGACTCCATGGCCAGTGCAGCCAATCGTGCAGCCATCACATGGGCAAAGGTACGGAATGTATGCTCCCACCACCCACTCCCTAAGTGACTTGCAGGCTGCCAGGGTCTTTAACACTGCAGGGTGGTGTTGTTCCCCCTGGTGCCATGTCACGGATAGTAGAGTAGAGCCCCCAGCGTTAGTGGGTGGCTACTCCGAGGTGTCAGCCCCTATGGGTGCACACCTCCTTCAATCTACCTGTGACAAGATATGGAGAGGTGAATGTGTAGATGTCTTCACATGCCTGTTTAGTGACTCCATCCCTGACCCCAATGTTAAGGAAAACAATAAAGAAAGAGAGAGATTCAATAGACTCAAAGCAGACCATAACTGGTTGAGTTGTTAAGCAGCATACTCTATCTTGATAGGAGTTATGCTGCAAATGTTCCCTGGAAGGGTCTCTGAACTGGTCAAATATGAAGTCATCGATTGTAGGGCCTTCGACACTGGCCATCTGGGAGCATGGCTATGTTATGATGAGGCTTTTCAGAAGAGGGCTGCTATAACACCAGGCCTCAGGTGGGATGTTTATGCACACGATATATGGTTGGAGTGCATGAACGCCTTCAATGCCCCCAGAGCTGACAGTAGGCACGTGCTAGTAAAAGGGGGGGGGCTCCCATGGATGACCCCTTTCAGGCAGATGCATGCCGTGTCACACCCAGGGCCACCACTTGCTGGGAATCCAATGGGTCAGGGAACTGCACCCGCCCCCAATGCCAATTCCGGCATGCCTGCTCTCACTGTGAAGGTAACCACGCAGTGGCCCACTGCACCAGAGTTCATCAATTGGGAGGCAGGACCAAGCAACCAGCTGCCCTCCCTCCCCAAAGTGGCATAGGAAGAAACCCAGGCAAGGGTCCCAACGCTGGTGTACCATGAAGCGCTGGCAACAGTGCTTCATGACTGTCCTGACAGGGAGGAAGTTCATTATGTGGTTATGGGTTTTGCAACAGGTTTTAGGATACCAGCTCAGGATGTTGCATTAAGGCAATGGGTTAAAAATTTGAAATCCGTGGTAGGCAGGGAGCATATAGTACAGGATAAGATCCAGAAAGAAATTGCAGAAGGTTGGGTAGCAGGGTCTTTCTCTGCCCCTACATCAAAAAGATACAATGTATCACCATAAGGAATTGTCCCCCTAAAAGCCCCTGGAGAGTTCAGACTCATGCATCACCTGTCGAATCCAAAAGGACAATCAGTCAATGAAACAATACCTGAGGAGCTCTTCTCTGTATGATATGCGTCTTTTGACTTGGCAGTGGAAATGGCAAAAGAGTGCAGCCCCGGTGCATTACTAGCAAAATGTGACAAAGTCAGTGTTTCTCCTATTGCCTATCCATCCAGACAACTTCGAGCTTTTGGGTTTCCAGTTCCAAGGGAAATTCTATTATGACAAGGCTATGCTGATGGGTTGCTCTATATCCTGTGCTGCCTTCGAAAAATTCAGCTCGTCGTTACTCAAATGGCTGGGAAGACACAGAACACATTCATGACACGTACTCCATTATATGGATGATTTTTTGTTCCTGGGTAAGGCGGGCACAGCCAACTGGGTTCTTACTGTGCTCATTCCAGGAACTGGCACATGAATTAGGCATCCTCCTGGCATCCTTACAAGACAATGGGACTAATGACCCAACTCACCTTTTGGGGGATAGAAATGGACACAGTCTGGGTCTTGTCTTGCTTATCCAGGGACAAACTCATCTCCCTGTGGGAAGACTTGGTAGTGGTCCTGTCTGCCAAAAAGTTCACAGTCAAACAGCTGCAGTCAATATTGGGATCCTTAAACTTTGCCTGCAGAGTGGTCTCCCCAGGCTATGCCCTTTTGTCACAGTTGTACGCCAAGGCTTCCGGTGAGCTGCCTCCACATTATCATATTAGGGTTACTAAGGAGATGAGGGAGGATCTAGGGACATGGCATAATTTCCTAGAGAACTATAATGGAGTCAGTTTTTGGAGGCAGGCACTACTACTAGAGGAGGAACTTCAAGTCCAATCTGACGCTGAGGGCGCTGCTGGTTTCGATGTCTACTTCCAAGTCAGATGGTGTGCTTCACCATGGCAAGCTGAATGAGTCAAACAAGGCCTCACTCAGGACCTAACATTCCTCGAGTTCTTCTTCATAGTGCTGGCAGTGCACTTGTGGGTGGAGGCCTTTGCAAATAGGACAGTGGTATTTTGGTGCAACAGCTTAGCAATTGTCCATGTAATCAACTCAATGTCATCAAAATCACCCAGAGTAATGTGCCTAATCAGAAAATTTGTACTTCAGAACCTAAACTTTAATATCATGTTTACATCCAAGCAAATCCCTGGAGTTAACAATGGCATAGCCAGTGCGCTCTTTTGTCTCCAGATAGACAGCTTTCACCTGTTGGCACCAGACGTGGACAAGGAGCCGGAGGTTATAACACCAGATGTCTGAAACCTTGGATTATAGAACTATCGCATGGTGCAGGGTCCCCTGGCATGTTCCACCCGCTGAGCTTATGAGAGGGCACTGCAAGAATTTCAGACATTCAGGCTCAGGCAGGGTTGGTTGGGTTTTTTTCTAACAGTTCACCATGTTTCTCCATGGGAGCAGACCATACAGTTCACCATGTCACTCCATGGGAAAGGTGTGACACCAGTTTATGGCAGTAATGCGCCAGTGCCTCAAGCAACTCCAGTTACCACTATTCAAATTTGGGTCCCACTCCTTTCAAATTGGGGTGGCCAGTGTAGCCACAGCCGAAGACCTCCCCGAACCCCTAATATGGGATATTGGAAGATGGCATTCCAATGCCTTTCAGTCTTACGTACATCCCCTCCCCAGATGAAGCCTTTCTGTAAATGTTACTCCTTGTTCTTGTTTTACATTACAGGATGGATGGCCATGGGGTCTCGCAAGTTGTGGGCCACAGAATAATTCACTGGGTCGCCAAGGCAGCCTGCAGATCCCACTGGGGAACGCACCTAGGACTTGGTGACTCTGTGGAAATAGTGTGGTGAGCCAGGAGCGGCATGCTGTCAGAACAACTCATGCTGCTTCTCCATGGGGTTGCAGCAGGCAGTCATCCTGATTTTATTGCCATTCATTTATTATTAATTATTATTATTATTATTTATTCAATTTGTATCCCGCCCCTCCTGCGAATAGCTCGGGGCGGCTAACAAGTTAGTTATAAAACAATTTATAAACAATATAATAAAACAATCCATAAAAACACTACAATAAAACAGGCTGGGATAATAAATAAGGATGGGGGAAGATAAAACACCCCCTCCCCCACTCCACCCCCTTCCCCAAAGGCCTGGGTGAACAGTCAGGTCTTACAGATTTGCCGAAATGTCAAAAGGCTTGGGGCCAGGCGAGCTTCCTCTGGGAGGGAATTCCAGAGGTGTGGCATGGCCACCAAGAATGCCCTCTCCATTGTGGCCCCCCGCTTAACACGGGGGGCGTCCAAGAAGGCACCCCCGGTGGACCGAAGGAGCCTCTCTGGGGCACGGAGGGCGAGGCGGTCCCTGAGGTATGAGGGGCCCAGAGCATGAAGGGCCTTGTATATTAACACCAAAACCTTGAACCTGGCTCGGCACGCTATCAGCAGCCAGTGCAGAGCCTGTAGCACAGGTGTTATATGCTCCTGACAGCCCATCCCTGACAGGAAGTGGGCCACCGCATTTTGCACTAGCTGCAGCCTCCGAACCAGGAACAAGGGTAGCCCCATGTAGAGCGCATTGCAGTAGTCCAGCCTCGAGGTCATGAAGGCATGGATGAGGGAAGCCAGGTCTGGGCCGGAGATGAAGGGACGCAGCCTCCACACCAGATATAGCTGGGGGAAATAAATTACCTAGACAGCCAGGGTTACAGTTGCTAGTTAGAATTAAATTGGATTGGGTGGAAGGAATCTGCATTCTACCCCGTATGAGGTTTATCTGGACACACATGATTAAAAGGATAAGGTGGCACAATGCTGTTGCACCGGGGAAAGTAGATCGAGCATGAAGGAAAATTAATAGGGAAGCTGGTAGGCTCATTATAGAAAAGGGTGGGGATTACATCGTCCATAAAGGGATCTGATTTTTCAGACCAGAACTGTACTGGGATGACGGCATACACCTATCAGATGCAGGTATCCAGATGTACCTCTGGGTATTAAAAGAAAAGTTAGTGCATCTTTTCAATCAGAGGAAGGGTAATGGGAGCGAAACCAGCCAAGCATAGGCTGGCAGTTTGCAGTGGCAGGGGTCCAGTCAGTTTTAAGAAGTTGAATTTAGAAGATTATTGAAGATGTCTCCTTAAGAGATGGGGCTAAGGGCAAAGCCAAGAGCAGGGGCAGCCAGGTTAGTCCAACGTCCAGGAGGGAGGGATGAGCCAATCACCCAAGGACAGGAGCAGTCCTGGATGAGGCCATCACCTCCCATCCTGCTTTGGGTCACTACAAGGTGGGGAGGCCTTCTCAACTATCCGGACGGTTATTATTATTAATTATTATTATTAACAAACATTTATATAGCACCAGCAGTGTACCTGGCACTTTACAAAGTAATAAAACAGACACGGTCCCTGCCCCTAGGGCTTACAGTCTGAGAGACAGGAGCTGGGGTAGAGACATAGGAAGGAGAACAGAGGAAGAGACAAGGGGTCTAACATTCATGAAGATGTGAGGTCTCAAGTGCACGTACTTGGCTTGGTTACAATGAGAATGACAGCAGGCAGGTCCATGTGGCAAGGATAAGGGTAAACAGACCGTAGGTATAGGAAATTTAGGTCAGTCTCATACGGTTGGTAAGAGAGTGACCTAAATAGTTAATTAACAGTTACGGATGGCACTGGGGTGGACATCAGGCCGCCCTCGTAGTAGCAGGGTTGAGCCTGGACCCTGGAGGATGAAACCTCCTCTCATTTACATTAGGATTCAAATAAAGAGTGAGGCCTTTAAAACCCAGAACTGTTGTCTTCTTCCAAGGTGCGGGGACAATGAGTCTATAACAGGGATTCTCTTAATTTTGTCACAGTGGTACAAAATGGTTTTGAGACACTTGGGAAAAGCCTACAGTTTCTCTGGAGCGTACGGTTCAGATGGAGGCATCCCAAATGGATGCCACCACTGGTAGTGGAACAGTGTATTCCTGTAACAAGGATAGGGAAGAAACAGAAAGAGATCTGGAGGCTAATACCATGGACCCGATTCTGAATCATTACTGAGATCTCAGGAGAATCATGGTAGTAGTTTGAGAGATTTTTTTCCAGTTTACCATTTACAGCAATCTATTTATTTAAAAAACGTATTACCCCACCCCTCCCGCCAAACAATGGCTTACAAAATTCAATAAAACAAACAACAAGATTCAATAAAACATAGATAATAAAATGTTATAAATATTTTAAAACACAAAAACAAACCAGTCCAGGGGGGAAAAAAACCTCTACCCTCCCCTCCCCTCCCCACCCACCCTTCACCCCACTCCCTCTCCAAATACCTGATGGAACAGCCAGGTCTTGCATCTCTTCCAAAAGGAGTGGAGATTCAGGGACAGGCAGACATCTGCCAGGAGATAATTCCAGAGCCTCAGTGCAGCCACCGAGAAATCCCTTCCCATTGTCGCCACCTGGCGCATTGGAGACTTCAAGGAGAGTCCTCCAGGCCAACCGCAGATGCTGATCCAGTACCCAGGGGGTTACGCAGTCCTGCAGGTAGGTGGGGCCCAGGATGTACAGGGCTTTATAGGTGAGAACCAATACTTTCAATCAGGCCCAGAAGACTATAGGCAGCCAGTGCAGTATACAAAGCACCGGCGTTATATCTTTACGGTGACCTGTCCCCATCAGGAGATGGGTCGCTGCATTCTGCACTAGCTGCAGTTTCTGAACTGTCACCAAGGAGAGCCCCACATAGAGTGTGTAACAATAATCCAATCCTGAAGTGATGATGGCATGGAGGATAGTGGCCACGTCAGAGTCTGAGATGTATGGGCATAATCACCGTACTAGATGCAGCTGACAAAACAATCCATACACTTCACCAAAGCTGCCACCTGAGAATCCAGTCAGAGCTACAAGTTGAGTAGCACCCCCAGACTCTGAACCTGGGGAATCAGAGGAGGGTGAGCCATGTCAAAGACAGGGCTTCCCCCCCCCCCACCAGTCCCCTAGCTCCACCCACTAACATCACTTCCAACTGTTTGGGATTCAGCTTTAGACGACTCATTCTCATCCAGTTTCCTACAGCCACCAGACATCGTGAAAGTACTGAGACTGCCAGACTGAAGTCAGCTGAAAACAAGTTGGGTGTCATCAGCATATTGATGACACCGAACACCAAACCTCCTCACGACCTCACCCAACAGTCATATGTACACATTGAACAGGAGAAGGGACAAAATGGTGAGACCCCGGGAGGAGGGGGTGGGGATGAAGAAAAGTCCCCCATGACCACACGCACAGTTCTTCTGGCCAGGTGGAACAATTCAAGTACAGTTCCACCCACCATGGCTCAGTCCCACAAGCGAGTCACCAAAATCTCATGGTCAACGATGTCAAAAGCTGCCGATAGATCTAACAGGATCAACAGGGTCAAATGCCCCATATCCAATTCATAATGAAGGTCATCTACCAAAGCAACAAGCGCAGTCTCAGTGCCATAACATGGGCAAAAAACAGACCACGGGAGATCCAGAAAACTAATGTGATCCTGGTGCTCCTGAAGCTGCTGAGCCATTAACCATTCAATAACCTTCCCTAAGAAGGGAAGGTTATAGACTGGCCAATAGCTAGCAAGGGAGTCAATGTCAAGTGCTGGTTTCTTGAGCAGAGGCTGCACCACAGGCTCCTTAAGGCATTCTGGCACTCTGCCATTCCTTAGGGAGGCACTGACTACTCCCACAACCAACGGTCCCAATGTCTCCCAGCTGCCCTTGAACAGCCAGATGGATATGGATCAAATTCAAAAGTTGTAGCCCGAACAGACCCAAGTACATAGCACTGGCGTTGTGCTATGAAAAAAAGCAGCAGAAAAAAACAACGGAAAATTATCCCACAAAACAGGACAAGCCAGAGCCTTAATAACCTCTGGTTCACCTATCACATCAAATTTAGCGTCCAAGTCACGGTGAATGCAAGTGATTTTATCTGAAAAATAGTTGACAAACATGTCACAATGAGCCCTGGATGGCTCCAGATCTAGATGGAGACAGGTCAGACTGACTAGCCCCCTCACCACCCAGTTTACCATTTACAGGTTTATGATTTACACTTTAAGGCTTACCATTTATCATGATGTACCATATACCGATTTACCATATACCACTTACTGTGTACCGGGTTTGTCCTGATAATCCACATGTGCAAATGGGCACTCCAGCTGTTCTATGCATTTGCAGCCGTCTTCAAGATGGTGACAACATCACTGCCATTTTGGAAAAGGGAAGCCATTTTGGCAGTCAAAGGGCACATTACCAGGATGAACATAGTTCACTCTAATTGGTATACGGTAAATCGGTATACGGTACATAGTAAATCACAGTAAGCAGTAAATCATGGCAAATGGTAAACTAAGAGCAATTCTTGACTGAGACAGTGTCACGAACAGGGGGTTTGCTTGATTATCAATTTTTGCTAAAAACTAGAGATGTGCACCAGGACCCCATGTCATTTTTGTTTTTCATTTTCATTATTTAAATTGGTTGTTTTCATTTTCATGAATATCACATTTTTGTTTTTGCTTTTGTTTCCGTTTTCCATTGGTTTCAATGGAAAACACATGTTTGGCTGTAGCTTTTTTGTTTTTCACTATATTTGGCTGAAACATGGAGGGATTATACCTCCAATGGATGGAATTACGTTTGCCAAATTCCAAAAAGATTGAATAAAGGAATCCAATTTTATAAGCAGTTGAATAATATATTTTGCAAAAATATTCATATACATTCTTAGCAGTAACTTCTTTGCATCACATTTAATGTAGATGAAACCTGGCAAGGTTAAACCCCTTCCCTTATTTACTATCTCTGCCAAATTTCAGAAGGATTGGATAAAGGGGCCTGGTGGTATAAGCAATTAAATTATAAATGTTTGTCTGACTGTAACATCTTTGTAGTCCAATAGGTGAACATGAAATTTAGCAGAGCTGTATATCACACTTTCACAATACTTTATGCCAAATATCATAAAGATGTGATAAAGGGTCCCAATTTTATATACTTTCACAGCATATGCAGAGAAGGAGCCTATGCCAGGGATTCTCTTACGTGTCACTGTGGCATAAGATCGTTTGTGATGCCAATTGGCCAGCAGAAATGTAAACCAAATATCCTCATTCTGTGCTGTGTGACCATCCCAACATCTCTCCCCCACTTGTTACTTGGAAGTCAGAAGCATCTGTTTAGGAAAGAGCCAATAGAGATTCTCTTATGTCCTCTGTCATAGTGCTGCAGGATGTGAATGTGATGATAACTGGCCAGCCTGGATGTGTAAATTATGTCTATTGATTTCTGGGATGCTATCCCCAAAGTCCCAGTTATGTCCTTTCTATGCCCGCCTGAGGGCCATCCCCTATGCCAATCTCAAAGTCACTACTGATTAGTCCTATAAAGCTGGAAGCAATCATGCAGTAATTGGTCAGTGAATGTGTCTGTCAGTATTTTGGGTTGCTCCACATTCTCCCTCCTATAGCATCGCTCCCCCTGCTATGCCAGGTGTTCATGTGCTTCTCTTTATCTGAATAATGGTCTTCAAGGGGAAAACTTCAATTGCTTATAAAATTGGGTACCTTTAGTAAATTAACCTGTAGTTTGGCAGAGATTTCAAGAAAGGTATGTGATATATTCCTGTCAAATGTCCTGTAAACAGGATGAAATATAAAAGTGTTACAGCTGGAAATGTGTTTTCAAGTTAATGTCTTATACCATCAGGAAACTTTATCCAATTGTTCTGAAAATTAGCAGGAGTGTATTGTGTAGGGACATAATATTCACAGGTTTTATGCAAATAAGATTTAAGATAAAGAAGTTGTAGCCATGAATGTGTATAGAGCTTTTCTTAATATCACAACATTCAATGGCTTCTAAAAATCGGGTCTCCTTATCTAATAGTTTCATATATTAGTAAATGTAGTGCCCTCCATTTGGGGTACAAGCTACCCAAGTTTAATCAGAATTGAATATGAAACAAAAAGGTTATAGCCAGAAATACATTTTTCAGTTTTTTCCCTTTATTTAAAAAATGAAATGTTATTTTTGTTTCTGTTTTCATTATTCTTATGCAATAACAAAAAAAGGCAAATAATAATGAAAATGACAATTTTTATTATCGTTATTGTAATAATGAAAATGACATGCAGACCCCCTACTAAAAACAAATTGAGAACTGTGATTCTTGGCGAGAATCGAGGGGGAAAATAGAAATCAAGTTTTAGCCCTAGAAAACACCCATAACAGTGGATTTAAACTGAAAGTTTAGTGGCAGATTGCAAACATATTTCCTCATTAATCATTTTATATATCATTTTGTTGAGGAAGTGTGCACATATTCACCATGTTTCATCTCATTTTGTTTTACTTACTGAGCATAGGAACATCCATACAGGGTTAGAACAATGGTCCACCTAACTAAACACCCTGTCTCTGACAGTGCACAGCTTCAGTTGCTTCAGAGAAGTGTACAGCATAGCATAAAGGAGTAATCCATTCCCTCCCCCCACCCCCCAGGCACCAGCAGACAAGTCCTGACCAATGTAACTAATTTACTTTCATGGACCTATCCTCTTGGAACATATCCAATCCTTTTTTGACTAGGGCTGTGCACCAGGCCCCCATGTTGTTTTCGTTATTCAAAAAAATCATTTTCATTATTGTTATTAATGACAATGTCATCATTGTCATTATAATTGTCACTGTCAGTATCGGTACTGTTTCAAATGAAGATTTTATTTTTTGTATTGAGATCATTATTGATTCCCGTGCGCAACTAATATCTATCTATATCTAAGGGAGACAAGAAGGAAAAAGGAAAACTATTTATATAACTATTCTAATCTAATCTATATGTTGATAATATATATCTATATTTAATTTATACTACCTATCTATATATAGTGTACAAGGGGGAAAAGGGCAGGGAAAGGGAGAAGTTAAAATGTAGGGTATGAGGAAGGAAAGGTATTGGCAATACAATGAGGGCTAGGGAGGATTTGTGTGTGTGCAAGCAGCACAGTTCTGTAAACTCAACCTGACAGGCAGAGCTCTCACAGAATGAAGAAAAAAATCCTGGCCCTCCCATTATAAAGGATTGCAGTGCCCAGCCCCAGAACCCCCCTGATTGGTTGTGGGAGGCAGAAGGCATTGAGCAATCACAGAGTGCCATGAGACTGCTGGGGCCTGCTTGCGCTGCTTATTGGCCAGCAATGAATCCATCAGATACTGCTGAGCTGCTTGCTCCTCCCAACACAGGCACAATTCAAGAGTTCAACCCTGTTTAGGGCTCTGAGATGTCTTCTCCCTCCTCCCCTTTCCACATTTTTACTCTAAAACACAACTGCCACAGCACTAACAACAACAACGATAATGGCATTGTCATTTTCGGTATCATTATCTTTGCCCCCACACCCCAAAGAAGAGAAGCAAACAGAAATGGATTTAAAAGACCGCACTCTTTATTGAATCAGAATTAAGGTCAGAGGGAATTTCACACTCCGGATCCAGGTTCCAACATTACTAACCACTAATAATAAAGGGGAACGACCCGATGTCCCTCAGTACCGCCCTGTAACACTTAAAACTATCCTAGGTTGCTCTCACCCCCAGCCGTGCAGCTGGTTGATAACTTATAAGGCTCTTGCCCTGTAGCAACCTGAAGCAGGCTGGAAGGCAAGGGCCCTGCTAGCCGGGACCGCCCCTGTCCTTGGCTGATTTGCTCCTCCCCCCCTCCCCCATCCTGGGCCTTGTGCCGAGCCTGGCCACTCCTGCTCTTGGTTGGCTCTGGCCCCACCTCTTATGAAGACATCTTCCTTCAGACCCCTAACAACTGTTAAACCAACTACCTGGACCCCTACCAAAGAGAGCAACAATTTATCTATATATAACCTCCTAAACTTCGCTTTTCAACACAAACACTGTGAGAAGGGTGAAAAAACAGTCACACCAACAGCCAATCATGCTGTGACTGAAAAATTCCTTCCCAGCCCTCGTAAAGAGCAACCAGCATAGCCCACAGTGCCATAATATCGGGTGGGTGGGTGGTTGCTTCCTTCCCTCGCATGCTGCTGGGCCAACTGACCCGCAGCACCACGAGGCACAAAATGGTGACCGCAGGTATCGCGATGCAAGACTTGTGCTTTTGCACCCAAACCAGGCACTGCACCTGCAAGCTTCAGTACAAAACTGAAACGAAACTTAAAGCAATCTAATAATCCTACTATAAATGAAAAAACAGGGGAAGGGAAGGGAATCTGGGATGGAATATATGGGAGAGGGAAAGGATTCAATGGAGGGGGGAGGGAGGAAGGACAGGGAGGGGTAAAAACAAAAAATAACCACTAAATCTATCTAAGCTAAACTAAATAAATGAATGAGAGTATGGGGGTAGATGGGTTGGATGGGTGAAATGGGAGGAGGATTGCAATGGATTGGGGAGCTGGGAAATGCTGGGAGAGGGAGCCTTCTGAAATGCCTGCTGTTCAGGAACAGTGATTAGCTCAGAAGGTGTTGGGAAGGGGGGAGGCAGATAGCTTCGTTTCTTGCAAGCCTCTCCACCCCTGGTGCCTGGAAGTCTGCTCCTCAGTGACTACCCCTCTCTGTCACATTTGACCTTCCAGTGACCCTTTTTTTGCCACCCGAACTCACCCAAATGCGATCTGAACTGACCGAACTGTTCAGTCATTTCGACGTTCGGAATTGAGTTCGGTTCAGTCAGTTCGGGTTTGGATTCGGATTCGGGTTCGGTCATCCAAACAGGCCGCGTTCGGGCCGAACTCTGAACGTCCGAACTGCGTTCGCCTATCCCTAGTTCGGTCGACCGAACTATTCGAGTTCAGTCGAATTCCGAACTTCCGAACCAAGTTCGTACATTCAAAACTGGGTTTTTTGGCCTTCCGGACTGGTTTTGATTCGACCAAACAGTTTGGTCGAATTTGAGTTCAGTTCGAAAGTTTGGTTCGGTCGGCCGAACTATACGAGTTCGGTCCAAACTCTGAACTTCCAAAATGTGTTTGCACATCCCTACGTAGGAATCGCAGATCATGCAGTCTCTTTGAATCCCAGATTGGAGCTTCTCCAAATACAGCTTCAAAGAGACCATGTGAGCTACGATTCCTATGGTGGCTGGCTTTTTCTGGTGCATCTAAATGCAACCCGTGCGGCTTTTCAGGAAGTGCTTCCTTCAAGCTGGTGAGTAGAACCTCTCATTCAGGTGAAAGATAAATTCTGCTTCTCACACTGCTTCATGTGTTTGTATTTACTCTCTACACAAGTTGGGTCAGCAAGGAAACAAAAATCAAATTTTCACCATACATTTACAAATAACATGTCCAGATTTCTTATACTGTCTTTTAGGATCAGTGACAGAACTAGAACAAACAGATAAGTGGAAGGAAAAAACTGGATCATTAGTCAACATTTTGCAAGTGAAAGAAGTAAGAATCATATTGAGTCTACAGAGAAATTGTGCAATTTTGTCTACAGAGTTAATAAGTATCAGAACCCCAAACCCCAGAATAATGTGTCATTTAAATGTAGCAGTCTATATGAATAGATGTGGCATCCATAGACAAAAAGAAATTACAGTAATCCTTTAATAATTGGTTAGGGATACTTTGAATACCAGGATGTCTAGATATGCCAGATGGGAAACGGAGCGGAAGCATGGAGAAAGCAGAGCACTATCCTTCAGTGGATTAGTATGCTTTAGGAGTAATCAAATTAAAGTAAGATAGTGCACCAAGAGAGAGCCCCATTTTTCACACTGTTATAGGAGGAGGCAAATAACCATTTTCATTCCGTAGGATTTAAAGGTCTCAGGTGTTCATTACAGCCAAAGCTGATATGCCTCATGATTACATTTCTTTTTGAGAATGCTTGCTTCCAGTCTTTGTTAGAAGTCCAAATAGAGAAGTTTTATCTTTCCTTTGGAGATCTGCTCTTGCATAGTACAATGCACCATTTACAACAAGGGCTTTAAAAAGATTTCCTAAAGGAAATAATGGAATTTCCTTACCCTGGCACAGTGTAAAAGGGAAATAGTAAATCTGAGCTCAGTGATAGGGTGACATCAATGTTGTACATTTTCATGTAGGAGACTGACGTAGGGGGAAAGGAACTTTGAAATCTCATTTTGTGAGACAAAGATGTTTGAATATTCCAAAGGAGTAATTGCATTGTGCTGTGAATCTGAAATTAATGACTTGCATCAGAAAAAATATTCTGGTTTGGGTTATTTGTGAATAAAGAGAACCCCTAATATGAATAAAGTCAATTTATTAATTAATTATTATTATTAAACTAGGACTGAAATGAGAATCAATATCTTTCTCGCAAAAATCTCATGAGAATTGAGAACAGTTACTGAGATCTCAGGACAATCTCGATAATGGTTAAATATCTAGGTCAAGAATTATTCTCGCTATGCCGTTTACTTACTGTTAAACAATAACAGTAAATGGTAATGGTAACCTGTACTGTGTTCTTCCCAATAATGTGCATGTGCAATCTAGTTGTCACGGCTGTGGCGCATGTACTTCACCAGGATGAACATGGTACACTGTAAACAATAATAGTAAATGGTAATGGTAAACAGTAGGCTCGGGACTACCGGAATTTCTGGTATCCAATAATGCCGGTACTGGGTGTACCAGCATTATCGGATTCAAGCCGGTAATCAGGTCTGGTTACCAGATTCCGGGTACCGGATTTTTTTTTTTTACATTGCAGCCATTTAAATGAATGGCCGCAATGTAAAAACCCCACCAAAAACCTCCCCGAGTTCAGGCTGCGCAGGTGGAAGGGGGGACACCCCCCACCCACCCTGCCCAGCCTGGATTTAAAAAAAAAAATTCCCCTCCATTGCTGGCAAGTTCAACCCAGAGCCCCACCCCCAGCACCAGCGGCCGCAGCGTCCCAGCAGCAGCCAGTAAGTATTAGACCTGATCCCTGGGGGGGGGGTATCAACACACACACACACACCAGGGATCCCCCTACTACAAGTTCCCAGGATCCAGTACCTTCAGTTCAGCTCCAGGTGGCGGTGGCGGCGGCGGTCTGGTGGCCTCAGCGCCGGTTGTGGCTGCCGGCTTCAGACGCTGTAGGCCTTCGGGGGAAACCCGGAAGTTCCCCAGAAGGTCTACAGCGTCTGAAGCCGGCAGCCACAGCCGGCGCTGAGGCCCCCGGACCTCCGCTGCCACCCGGAGCTGAACTGAAGGTACTGGATCCTGGGAATTTGTAGTAGGGTGATCCCTGGGGGGTGTGTGTGTTAATTAACCCCCCCCGGGATCAGGTCTAATACTTACCGGCTGCTGCTGGGACGCCGCGGCCGCTGGTGCTGGGGGTGGGGGCCTCTGGGTTGAACTTGCCTGCAACGGAGGAGAATTTTTTTTTTTAAATCCAGGCTGGGCAGGGTGGGTGGGGGGTGTCCCCCCTTCCACCCGCACAGCCTGGGAGGGGGAGGAATTTTTTTTATTCCATTGATTTCAATGGGGACACAGTGCCCCATTGAAATCAATGGAATAAATCCGGTACCGGTATACCGGATTTAATCCGGGAATCCGGTTTTTTGGAAACCGGAATCCGGTAAATCCGAAATCCGGTATTGCCCTGGGGTCCCACCTCTAGTAAACAGTAAACTGTATACTGAGAAAAATTCTTGATCGAGAAAGTGTTAAGAAACAGGATTTTCTGGATGATCAATTCTTGCAAAAAACAAGTCTAGAACTAGGATTCTTGGCGAGAACTGTGAGAAAATTGAGATCGCGTTTCAGCCCTATTATTAGCATACTTCCCAGAGAACAAGTCATTCTTTTTCGGTAACAGGAACTATACACAAAATGGAAAGCTTTGCCTTCCACGTGATAAAATGTGGTGCTTTAATTAGGAGGCAAGCCCATGACTATTTAGGAAAGAGTTCACTCCTTGGCAAGGAGCAGACTGCTGAGTAGCGTGAGTGACTAAGGAATGTTTAATTACGTGGACATGGATGGGTCTATCCTTGACCTTACTTTTAAATTATTGGATATGAATTGTATTATATTGTGAGGTAAATGTATAGACTTTTGTATATTTTTATTGGATCAAGCTGGTGTGTTGTATTTTTGTTTTACGCCATGGTGAAAGCTAGTGCCATAAATAAACTATTGAATTGAGTAGTTAAGAGAACTAACCAGAGGGGAAGATAACTGGGGCAGAGAGCAGGTGTCGTAACCAAGATAGGTACTTCTTTTGGGAACTATAAATGAAGAGCTTGGAAACGGAGAGGTAAAAAAGCCCCCCGACTGGGAAGTGAGTGACCCAGGAGGATAGGGACAGAAGAAAAGAGAGTAAGCTTCAGGGATCCAAGTCTTGTGTCAGCTGGACAGAGCTCGGTCAAGGATATTCCAAATGGAGAATTGACTCAGATGGACAAATCTGCAACCTAAGAGGAAAATAAATTGAAAAGAGAGGAAGTTTGTGGCCCTGTCATCAGAGAGTGATGGTCTCACTATTACAGGTGACTCATAAAGTAATTCTAGAATGAATGAAAGAAAGAAAACTAAGTCATCACCTGAAATTGAGACCAACATCTATTATGCTTCATGAAAGATGCCCAGGAGCAACAGAGAACATTGCTGCCAGATTCTTGCACTGTTGAGTTCATCAGGACTAGCTGTGTAAGAGCTGAGTAAGTAACTAAGCAATTGGGGAGTTGCTGACACCAGCTACTGTTATAAGATAAAGATGACATAGCAAAGGACACAGACACAAATCATACAGTTTTGTATGATTCACAAATCCTCATGTAAAGCTTGAAGTCCATTCAAGACAACTGCTTTTAGAAAGGAGCCAACGGAAAAAAACAAAAAACTGCAAAAATAAAATCCTATTTAAGCTTGGAGATATGGTGTCATATTCATTAAATCATTAATTCACATTTGATACTCCTTCCTTCCTCTAAGGCTCAGGGTGGCTTACAATATAAAAGCAGTAAAAAAAATCACTTTAAAAATCCACCCTCAACACTAAAAATACCCTCACTCCCTCTCTAACCTTGCCCGCCAAATGCTTTACAAAAAAGAAAAGTTTTACATCTCCTCCAGAATACACTCAGACTCTGACAGACCTCCAGGGGAAAGAAGTTCCATAACACTGCGGCAGCAACAAAGAATGCTCCTCTGTGTTCATATGCTCCATAATGCTGGAGTATTATGGCTAAATAGTCTGACTTTCATATCAAAGAAGCTGAAATGAGTATCCTCCAAAATGGGTATACTTTCAAATATGCACTACCTGATTTTCCATTTGCAGGTCAAGTAATAGGCACCACTAGCATAGGACCCAATAAGTACTTGTTTGGGGTTTAAAATTAGGGGAAACCATGTGTGTGTATGTGAATGTCCACACATTTCATAAGCCAGCTATTACAAAAGAGCTTTGGCAAGCAGGAGGCAAACTAGAAGGCAAACTTGGGTCACTTGGCAAAGGTGTCCTAAGGCAGACAGCTGAACTACACCAGAAAGGCCCCTTCAGGAGACTAACTGTAAACTCTTTCTGTGATAAATATGCATTGTCCGTCCTCATGTCCAAAGCAGATTGGAGTAGCTAGCAATTGCTCTGGTAACTCTTCTGGTAGAGCTTTGGAAAAGGTTGGTGGTTTAAAGCTCCTGTAGACAAAGAAGTTGTATGTAAACATCAGAGAATCCACTAGGTAGAGAATGGGCGGAAGCCCCTCTGTCTTTATAGTAATGAAGGAGCAGCTCCTAGTTTCACAATGTAGGTTGCATCCTACATCCATTACGGTAAATTGGAGCTAAGAGATTACTTCGTTAAAAAGGTAATATGGAAGAAATACTATGCAACCTAGAACCCATGTCCCTCCAACCACAAAGGTTAACTACCTAGTCACACCACCTGCAGTGCCCTTAAAATCAGCTATATAGCTGTCTGGGTACTGTACCGTCCTTTCCTTTCTGACTGGCTGAAACACTCTGCCGTTGTTTAACCTATAGCTCTGCTGGAAGACCAGGGCACAGGAGACTGATAGGTTCAGATCTGGATTAGGTGGTAAAGTAAAGGTGTGCTTTCTTGCATTTATAAGTTTATTTTGAGAAGCAATAATTTGGGTTTGCCTCCCGTGTCATAGACTATCTGCTGTTTAAATATAGTTTCTTTGACTATAGGGGTTTTGAACCACCAAACTTCCCACTTCCTTTCCAAAGTTCTAACAGGAAAGCTACCAGAACAACTAACCGTTTGTCTATATACCTTGGTCATGACGATGGTCAATGTATATTGGTCATATAAAGAGTTCACAGCTAGCACTAGAAATGCGGTCAGGTAGCTGGCAAGTTGTGCACCCTGTGCAAACTGGGGTGCCCGACTTGACCCGGTTGCATTCAGGCACCAACTGGTACCTGAACACAGCCCGTCAAGCTACCCGACTCCCTCACTGCGAGGCTGCTGCTCCTCCTGTCCAGTCACTACTAACTAGGGATGTGCACCAGGGCCGCATGTAGTTTTTCATTTTTCGTTATAATTTTCATTATTAAAATGTGTCATTTTCAGTTTTGTTAACAAAATGTCATTTTTTGTTATTGTTTATTTATTTAATTTATTTCTTCCCCGCCCCATTCAGCCTCATGGCAGTTTGGGACTGCTTGAATTATTTAAAACAGATAAAAACAGATTAAAATATACAAAAGGGGAGTGTGTGTGTTACAAAGGCAATAAATGCGATAAAAAGAGATAAGACCCACTGGCTAAAAATCCCACCCCCTATCCCTTTACCCACCCCCTCCCCCAAAGGCCTGGATGAACAGCCAGGTCTTACAGGCCCAGCAGAAGGTCACCAAGCTGGGAGCCAGGCGAGCCTCCTCTGGGAGGGAGTTCCACAACTGCTAGGGGTGGGAATTCCTGTTCTCCCAAGATCAGATATTGCTGGTATTTGGCCATACCAGATTTAAAACCGAGATCCGATAAAACCGGCTGTACCAGTTTTTTTGTATTGGTCTCGGATCTCGGTTTTTAAAAAATTACTTTTGGGCCTTGGGCACAGCTTTTTTGTTTTGTACTTGAGTCCCTCCCTGACCTCTCCCTGTGGTAACTAACGGTTGCATTTGGCGCTTTTTCCCTCTGCCTTGCATTGGTTGTCTTTTTTGAATTCAAAAAAAGGCATCCAATCCTGAAGGTTCCCTAAGAGTTTTAGAGGGGTTAGGGATGTGACTAGGGGGTTGGCACTTGGCTGTGCTGGCCAATAGTAATGTAGAATTATTTTTTTCCTTCCGGGACCTTTTGGACCTTGGGCTTGGAAGCCATTCTACAGCAGGTTTGGTATCTGGAAGGACTGCCACAGACTGCTGGATGCGTGCTTACATGTGACTGTTGGTAAGTTATGGGTTCCTTTGGGGTTTTAGGGGATTAATTACAGGACCCCCTGGTGCCCCTTAGCAAGGGAAGGGAAGGAAAGGAAAGGAAAGTAATTGAATGGGGTCTCTTGGGATCCCGGTGTGTGTGTGTGTGCGCGTGCGTGTGTGTGTGTGGTCAGGCCATGTTGGAGCATGCAAGCGGAGGTTTTGAAGTTCTGCCAATGGGGGGAGGGGGAAATGTGGCTGGCTCCTCCATAGTGGGGCTGTGTGCCATCATGTGCAATCTGATGTTTGGGAGTGGGGGGGCCCCAAGGAAGTGGTTTTGTCCTGGCCTGTTTCCTTGTTGACGGTGTGGTAAATGTATTTGTGTGTGTGGCTGGGGGTTGTCCCAAGGTTGTTCTTTCAGTATGGACTGTGGGGTTGGTTTTTTATTTTTTTTTTGGGGGGGGGGGCAATTTTATTTTTGTGTGCCCTTGCCAAACATTGCAGTTCTTGAATAATCCAAGCCTTACAATGCTTGCAAGTTGATTGTGCCGCTGTGAGGTCTGTGTGCCTGCCTGTGCCATGAGAGAATATTAGGTAATGTGTGTTGGTGGGGAATTGGGGGTGCCCTGAGAGTTTTGGCTGTACTGTGTGACGTCTTCTTGAGGTGCAGGTTTCCTAAAAAGAGATTTTACTCTTGTTTCCGGGGGTGCTTTGGTACTGCCTCCTTGGGTACTTCTTGTTGGGTCATGCCCTGAGTATGGGTGCTCTCCAAAGGCTAGATGGTGGCTGGGGGTGGGGTGTCATTGTCCCAGTAGGCCAGAACTGACCTGTTAGCCTGTGGAACTGCACGCCACTGTCCTGCAGCAGTGTGAGCACTCGCTTTGGTTACTTGCTGCCGGGGTCCTGTCCTGGTGCGGGTGGGGTGCCCCAAGGCTAGATGCTTGGGGAATTGGGGGTGCCTTGAGAGTTTTGGCTGCAGTGTGTGATACCTTGTTGAGGTGCAGGGTTTTTTACCCTTGTTTCTGGGGGGCGCTTTGGTACTGCCTCCTTGGGTGCTTCTTGTTGGGTCATGATCTGGTATGGGTGTCCCCCCCAAGGCCAGATGGTGGTTGAGGGTGGGGTGCCATTGTTCCAGTAGGCCAGAAGAACTGACGCATTAACGACGTGGTCCGGTCCCGGTGTGGGTGGGGTGCCTCAAGGCTAGATGGGGGTGGGGTGTTGTCCCAGCAGGCCAGAACTGACCTGTTAACCTGGGGAACCACATGCCACTGTCTTCTGTGTTTGTTTCTTGTGGTGTGTGTGTGTGTGGTTCTGTGCTGTACTAGTGCAATGTAAATTTAACGTCAGTTGTTAAACAAGAAGCACCCAAGGAGGCAGTACCAAAGCGCCTAAAACCCCAAAGGAACCCATAACTTACCAACAGTCACATGTAAGCACCAACACCAATTAATTTCCTTCTTTCCTTTTCCAAACCCAAGCCACCAGAGTGCCTTTGGGTGATTGACAGTTGGCAACGTGTCGGAAGTGACGTGTGAGTAGCCAGCCCCTGGGTAAGCGACACCCCTTCACCCCACACCACACTGATTACTTCTTCACCACCCATACCTCTAGCCTCACGCTCCTTCACCCACCCACACTTCAAACCCCACACCCTTCACCCCCAACCACACCTCTAGCCCCACTCTGTCATCCACCCCCCCACCTCTAGCCCCACATTCCATCACCCACATCCCACCTCTAGCCCCACACTCCGTCACCCACACCTCTAGCCCCACATTCCATCACCTACACCTCTAGCCCCACATTCCATCACCTACACATCCCACACTCCATCACCCACACCTCTAGCCCCACATTCCATCACATTCCATCACCCACACCCACACCTCTAGCTCCATCACCCACACCCCTAGGTAGACTAGTTTCCCACCCGTTGCTAGTCCCCCCACCCCAAGGTAGTTTCCCCCCTGTAGCTAGTCCCCCCACTCCAAGGTAGTTTCCCCCTGTAGCTAGTCCCCCCACTCCAAGGCAGTTCCCCCTCTTAGCTAGTTCCCCCCACCCCAAGGTAGTTACCTCCCTGTATCTAGTCCCTCCCACCCCAAGGCAGTTTTCCCCAGTAGCTAGTTCCCCCCCCCTTAGCTGGTTCCTCTCACCCCAAGGTAGTTTCCCCCACTTAGCTAGTTCCACCCACCCCTAGGTAGTTTCTTCCCCCTTAGCTAGTTCACCCCACCCCAAGGTAGTTCCCCCCATAGCTACTCATCTGTAGTACCTCACACACATGCGCACAAGCACACACACATCACCACACCTCATCCTCTGTTGCAGTAGTCCTCTTATTTTTTATGGCTGATATGAGTGGTCGAGGGTTCAGTCCTGGCTTCATGCAGAGTTCTCTCATGCGGAGGGGTCAGTGGTACATTTTACCATGGACCTGTGGACTAGCCAGAGTGTGGTTCATGCCTATTTGTCATTGACCGCACACTGGTGGCAGATGTCACCAGTCCCTGTCACTGGTGCAGTGGTGGGCATCAGAAGCAGCACTAGGGGAGTGGTGTCGACTGGAATGCATCAGTGGGCATTGTTGCATGCACAGGTGTTTGACAGCCAGCACACGGCGGACAATATACTCCAAGCGGTGAATGGCATGCTGGATGGTTGGGTCCACTGCCAAGGTATAAGCATTGAGGTCAGTTACTTTGTAACCGATAATGCCAACAACATGATTGCAGCCATTAATCATGGTGGCTATATTCATGTTAGCTGCAGCATGCACCTCCTGAATTACAAGGTTCAGGTTGCCTTGTGTTGAACCAAGGGCTTTAAAGCACTCCTTGAATCTGCCCGGAAGATTGCCGGCTCTTCCATCGGTCAGTTTCATCCAGCCAGGCGCTGTGAGAGAAGCAGGAGGAGTTGGCCTCACTGCTTCACCGGCTATTACAGGATGTGACCACAAGGTGGAACTCCACTTTTTTGATGCTGAGACATCTCCTGGAGTGGAAGGAGCTGCTGCATACCCTTTGCTTGTCACAGAGCATTGGAGCAACACCACTGACCAGGGAGGACTGGACAGTAGTGGAGCAGCTGCTGCAGGTTCTGGAGCCGTTTCACCAGGCCACTGGTGAGCTTAGCGTGGAGGTCGCCACTCTGAGCCAGGTGATGCTGCTGTGCATGATCCTGCTTTGACGTATGCTAGGCGTGCTCTCTCGCACTGACCTGCATGGGTCTGAGTGCGCTGGTGAAGAAATTGGTAGAGGAGTTGAATCGGTGTTTCGATGCCTTGAAAGCAAGTTGGCCACATTTTGTAGCCGCGCTACTCGACCTACGGGTCAAGAAGAACATGACCTCCTACGTCAAATCCTTCAAAAGCTACAGGGTCGAGCTCGTTGATGAGGTGCAACAGTATTGCCCAGCGCAGGTGCCCCCTCTGCCAGGGGCAACTACTATTTTTTACAGAGGTCACAAGTGGGGGCCAATCCACCTTGTGGTTTTCTGGGCTGGCGGACATGGTGGAGGAGGATGCAGATGATGGTGGTGCTGCGAAGCAACAGGATATGGCAGACACATTTGTGTCTCAATATCTTGCTGAGCCCACCTGCCCTGCTGACACCGACCCCTTCGCCTACTGGTTTCAGAAAATGCAGATGTGGCCCCCACTTGCAAAGGTAGCATTGTGGTACATCTCGTGTCCTCCAACGAGTGTATCATTGGAGCGGGTATTCAGTGTGGCTGGAGACATCATCAGCCCACATCGTTCCAACATGGACCCAAAGTATGTGGAACAGTTGGTCTCTCTCAAGACCAAACTTCCCCTTCTTGGGTTCATGGAGGTCAATACCCTTGATGCGGGGCCTGATGATGTCTGATTGCCCCAGCCCCTGGATATCATCTCCTGCTACCTTCACTCTTCTGAACCTTTGTCCATCCTGACAAGATTCAGGCAATTCCATCAGCCTTCAAATCGGTCAGTGGTGGCATTGACAAGCTTGCAGCAGCAGCCCTTGGTTTGCGCTTAAACTGCAGCATGACAACATTCCCAGTCCAACCACTCCACCAGGGAAAAGTAGTAGAGAAGTACTACTTCCTTCCTGTTTAAATTTATTTTTTATCACAGATCATTTCTTATTTGTCCGCCACTTGAGTGTCTGTCAGCCACTGAGGATTGAGTTTGTATTTCCTCCTTCAACCCCATTCCACCAGGAAGGGCAAGGAGGTACTTTTTGGTGATATTCAGAGTTCTTTTAGGAGCTGTTTCAGAGCCTCACTGGGATTCCTCTGTTTGAACCCCATCATATTCCTGTGGGGCACGTGGCGTGCACAGTGCGTGTGCACACACGCATGCACACACTCTTTCACCCTCTCGCACTTCTCCCAAGAGTCTGAGGTGGAAACCCCTAGCCTCCCCTGAGCCCCACTCTCCTCCTCACACTCAGGGGCACCCTCCTTCATCCTCTTGCACTCCTCCAAGGAGGATGGGGTGGTGGTGAGTCACCCTGAGCCTCCCAATCCCCACCCTCATCCTCACACACAGAGCCCCCATCCCAAGAAACTTGGGTGGTGTGTGAGGAGGGGGAGGCACTGAGGAGGCCTCTTCATAACTGCGGGCATCCCCCTAATGGGTCGCCCATTCCGAGTTGGACCCAAAATGGGGGTGCAAGAACCCATGCAGACCCCTGATATGGTTTCCCCTGGGAACAAGGGACCCATTAGAGGGGTACACTCAGATGGAAAGAGGCTTCCTAGTTTCCCTTCCCTCCCCCATTCATAAAAAGTCAAGCGGGGAAGTGCCCAGCTCAGCTGAGCAGCGCCTGGGCCAGGGAGGAGCAGAGAGCAGCAACCAGCAAGCAGCAACCAGGACTGGAGGAGCAGCAGCCTGGTGGTGAGTTGAGTCAGCCTGGGGAGCTATAGGTGCCAGGATTGGGATTCTGGGACATTGTGGGGGGTCCCTAGACACCCCAATAATACCTGCACTTTCAAGCACCAGAAATCAAATGCTGAGTTGGGTACCCCATTGGGTGCCCACTGAGGATCTAAAAAAATGCACATATTATTACCTGCAGGTAGTAAATGTGCTACCCAATGCAGCTCTAGTTAGCACCCTAAAAGGGCCCTTCTGGTTTGGCTCAGGTGTTCTGTTTGGGAACACCTGAGCCAAACTAAGGGTCCTAGGCTCTATGCTGCCCTCTGCTTCCCGAAGCCCATTTCTAACAGCTGGCTTATTATTATTATTATTATTATTATTAACAAACATTTATATAGCACCAGCAGTGTACCTGGCACTTTACAAAGTAATAAAATAGACAGGGTCCCTGACCCTAGGGCTTACAATCTGAGAGACAGGAGCTGGGGGAGAGACTTAGGAAGGGGAACAGAGGGAGAGACAAGGGGTCTAACATTCATGAAGATGCGAGGTCTCAAGTGCACGTACTTGGCTTGGTTA
>QEPC01012293.1:193632-208605 GCA_003113815.1 Sphenodon punctatus
TGGAGCTTGGGGCGGCAGGAAGGCCAAGCCCCAGGAGAGTCGTGGTGGTCCTCGAGCGATGACAGCCGAGGATGCTGGGAGCGTATGCAGACGAGCTGCAACCTCACCAGTCCTTGTTAATTGAGTGGGCATTTACTCACACACACAGTTCCCCTCCCCCATTTGAAACCAAAAACAGGTAGGTGAGTACTCATTTTCTACTTAGGGTACAGGTTCAGATATTTGAAAGGCTCCCTGAAAATACAGATATTACTCATGGGTAGTAAATTTCACTACTCTTTTCAGCTCTAATCAGAAGTAACTGGACCAATTCATGGGAAAGAATGGGCACTCTTGTCTATTCAGAAGGTTTTAATTACTCCACACTTATTAACCTTGCCCGTCAGTCTATGTTTACCTACATACCATAAGAAGGCCTATTTCAGTAGGCTGAAGTCAAAACTGAAGGATTGAAGGTGCCAATGAGATGAGACTTTAGCAGAACATAGCACAATACTGTCATGTATGATATCAGGTCAATTAAAGCAAAGTTGGGGCTCCTTGTAAACATATTAAATGATAAAGCACTTTGGAACATGGGCAGCATAGGTGCAATCAGTCTTTTCTGGGTATGACCAATAGGAACTATGTCCAAATCTGGTAATTTCCTGTTTGAAGAAAAATGAGGAATGAACCATGTACCCTAGCTAGGGAAGAAATGAAGGAAGAGGTATGGTAACTCATAACCACCTCATGCACACACTCATGACAGCATATCCTTAGTTAAGTGTGCCCTTCATAAGATGCATTCCTGCAGCTGGGGTTCTGGCAGCCTATCTCCATGATCCTATGTATTCTGATGTATGAAACAGGAGTGAAATTTCATATTTTTACTGAATTCCATTTCTGATGGAATCTAATCATTTGATACATTCCAGAGAAATGTGAAATGAACAAATGTGATTCCATTTCACCAGAATAAATTGATTTTTTTGTCCCATTTGCATATGTGTAAATCATTCAAGTGAAATTCTGATCAAAATTCTGATCACTGTTCTGATTTTGCAGAAACTTTCAATGGAACCAGAGCTTCCAGTTTGAACCACTCCTAGCACGAGATAACAGTAGTACCACTGGTATAGATGTTCTCCTGTTGGGAGGGGGGTTCTAAGGAAAATCATATGCTAATTCAATCTGCTTGAGGCCATTTCAAAGATCTCTTCGAACTTTGTTTCATCTTAGATCTGTGAACACTTTGGAACACTTTGTCATGGAGACTGCGCTTGTGGCCTTGGTTGATGACCTCTACCGAGAGTTGGACCAGGGTCGTTCGACCCTGTTGATCCTATTAGATCTTTTGTCTGCATTTGATATCATTGACCATGAGTTGTTGGTAACTCCATTGTGTCTCTGGACAGGGGTGGATGGGACTGTTCTTGAATGGTGCCACTCCTTCCTGGTTGGGAGAACTCAGCAGGTGGTGCTGGGTGATTATTCATCTTCTCCACGGGACCTCAAGTGTGGAGTCCCGCAAGGTTCTATCTCATCCCCTCTCCTATTAAATGTGTATATGCAGCCCTTGGGGAGTTCATCAGAGAGTTTGGTGTAAGGTGTCATCAATATGCTGATGACACCCAATTATCTCTCTCTTTTTCATCAGACCCAGGTCCAGCAGTCTCAGTGCTTACCCAGTGTCTGTTGGCTGTGGGGGACTGGATGAGGGTGAGCCACTTGAAGTTGAATCCCTACAAGATGGAGGTGATGGTGGTGGGGAAAACCTGGGGAGTGATGGCCCCCATCATTGATGGGGTCCATCCTCCCCTGGTATCTCAGGTCTGTATTCTGGAGGTGCTCCTAGATCCACAGCTTTTCCTGGATGTCCAGGTGGCAGCTGTGGCAAAGGGCGCATTCTGCCAATTACATCTGGTATGATGACTTAGGCCTTATGTCTCAGACTCGGACATTGCCACCATCATCTATGCTTTTATTACCTCAAGATTAGACTCCTGTAATGTGCTGTATGTGGGGTAACCCTTAGTGACAGTCCAGAAACTGCAGAATGTGGTGGAGCATCTCCTTAACGGGACAAGTCATTGCAAGCACATTACTCCAGTGCTCCGTTCTTTGCGCTGGCTGCCGATAATCTTCCGGGCCCAATTCAAGGTGTTGGTTTTGACCTTTAAAGCCCTAAAAAGCCTGAGTCCCACCTATCTGCAGGATCGCCTCAACCTCCGGATTCTGGATTGGCCTCTGTGGTCGGCCAGGGGCACCCTCCTTGGGGTTCCCCGGGTATTGACCATGAGGAGGACGTTCTCAGTAGCCATTATGCAGCTGTGGAACTTGCTCCCTTTGGAGCTCTGCCTGGCCGTAGACCTCTCCTCCTTTTGTAGGCAGTGTAAGACCTGGCTGTTCCGCTGGCCCTTTTACGAGGGAGATGGGATGGGTGGGTTGGGTTAGGGTGGGGTTAATTTTATGTTTTTAAACGTTGTTAGCCGCCCCGAGCTGCTTGGGCAGGAGGGGGTGGCATATAAATGCAAAATTAAATAAATAAACAAACATTGATATTCATGTTTGACTGTGGGACACACTCCTCTCCCCCCCCCCCACCGCTACAGACCTGAAGGGGGCTGGGGGATAGCCACAGCAGCAGCACAAGCAACTGGGCCAGGCAGGGCCCCTACAGACTGTGAGTTTGTCAACCCTTTTTTCCATCTCCCCCTCCCCCGGTTGGAGGAGGGGGCAGGGCTGGTGCTCCAGAAGGAACTTCCTTCCCAGAGGGGTAAAAGGCAGCAGGCAGCCCAGCTGTAGGACACACTCCTCTCCCCAGCCACTGACACCAGCTACAGACCTGAAGGGGGCTGGGGGCAGCAGCAGCACAAGTTGTTGGGTCAGGCGGGACCCCATCAGACTGTGAGTTTGCCAGCCCCTGTTTCCATCTCCCCCAGTTGGAGGAGGGGGCAGGGATGGTGCTCCAGCAGGAACTTCCTGCCCAGAGGAGCCAAAGGATTTAAGACACGAGATAGCCGAGGTGCAGCCGAAGGCACGGTCACGGGCGTGCGCCAAAGGGCCACACCTGAGGGCCGTACCAGGAGGGGGGAGCGGCCTAAGGGTGTGACCCTTAAGGGGACCCTTTAGGGGCTTTTAGGGGAGATGCTGTGAGGGGAAGGGGAGTTGCTGTGGGGGTTGAATGGGGTATGTATGGGGGAAAATGGAGGGAGGGTTAGGGAGTTCAGGGAGAACTTGCCCTTGGTGAGAGACAGGTCAGTGCTCCCAGCAAGGAAAACCACATGGTGGCAGGATGTGGTGGGGGGGGAGGAATGAGGGGCCCGAGTGGTGAGAGCACTGGGCGGGATTGGGGGGGGATATGCAGGGGAGAAGGGATTGGAGATGGTTAAGAGTGGGGATGGGGGGATGGGGTGGAAATGTGGAGGGACTTTTGGGGAGTGGGGAGGGAGGGAGATCTCTGAGGTCTTTGGGGGAACAGCCTATGGGGGGGCAGGATGGTGTGGACAGGAGGGGGGGGAGCGGCCATAGGGGTGGTTCTGGGATGGGGATGGTATGGTCGATGGGGATGTGTGGTTCAAGCTCCTAGGGGACCCAGGTCCCTGGTGGAGGTCAAAAGAGCCTCCCCCCGACTGGGGGTGAAGGAGGAGCAGGGTCTAAGGTCTAGTAGTGCGGGGCTGATCCTGCAGAATGCAAGGTCCATGGTAAACAAGGCCCCGGTAATCTGGGACGTGGTCCTAGACAGGGCTGCGGACCTTGTATGCATTATAGAAGCCAGGCTGGATGAGGAGGCGGGGCCAATTTTGGCCAACCTCTTTTCAGCTGGGTATGCTATGCAGCACCAACCCTGCACTGGGGGGTTGGGGAGGTGGTGTAGCTATTATTTGTAAAGAGAAATGGCCTTTTAGGAGGTATCCAGTCCAGGAGATTCCAGGGACTGAGGCCCTCCATGTGGTATTTGATTTGGCTGGGGGCAATCTCTGGGTGATGCTGGTGTACCAAGCCCCTTTCTGCCCAGCAGCATCCCTTGCCGCTCTAGCAGAGCTGGTCTCAGCGGTGGTGTTGAACTCCTCTAGGACCTTGGTCCTGGGGGACTTCAATACCCATACAGACGCCAGCCTTGTAGGAGCGGAGCGAGAGTTCAGGCCGCCATGGAAACCATGAACGTGTCCCAGATTGTTAACTGCCCAATCCATGTGGGGGGACACGTCCTTGACCTGGTATTCTGGTCTGGCCTTGAGGCAGGTGATCTGGTAGTGGGGGATGTGAGGGTCATGCACTTGTGATGGATGGATCATTACTTCCTACAGGCTAGTCTCTTAGCGCACCACCTCCAAAAGGGGAATAGACAAGTTAGATTGATGGAGTCTCAATGGTTCCAGGAGGCCCTGGAGGAGTTAACCTTAGACTTTTTTTTTTTTAAAGATTTTATTGTTATGCGTAGCTATTGGTCATAGCATATAAGCAGATAAACAAATAAACAAATACAAATTCCAAAACAATTACTATGACAATACACCTAATACAAATTTAATCACTCTCTTTATAAAAATCAATAGATCCAAATTATAACAAATATAGCAGCCCACCCAAAATACCAACAAAGATAGGACCAGAATGGCATAACAGGTTGTTAGCGTAGATATCGTACCGGCACAAAGTTAACTTAAATTACTTTTAAATGCCAGGAAATTTTACCTAGCATGGATCATATGGATCATGAAGGTGGCCGTGTTTTTAATTATACTTCTAACGGAGCTGTCCAACAAAAAAGCAAGGATCACTGATTCTGGCCAACCAGGGAGCTTATCTAAATATTCCCTCAGATACTGTTGCCTCAAACTGTCATAAAGATGGAAGTAAAGCAGCATATGCCCAATGGTTTCCACTGCTTGTCTATCAAATGGGCAAAGCCTTGAAGCAAAGGGAGTACCTGCCACCCGCCCCTCCATAACCTGGGAAGGTAATGCATTGCAGTGGGCGGACAGGATTAGGTTTTTGCCCCTAGCTGAAATTTGTACCTGAAGATAATTGGCAATCTGCCCTAGGTCAGGGATAAAGACGGAATATAATGACAAACCTTAGACTTTGACGGTCACTCTGTTGAAGAACTCGTCCGAGCTTGGAACATCTTACTTGGGGAGGCCATTGAAAGAGTGGCTCCAAAATGTCTCCTACCTCTGTCTCATCACTGCAGGGTCCCTTGGTT
Organism: Sphenodon punctatus; assembly: GCA_003113815.1. NCBI lineage: Eukaryota > Metazoa > Chordata > Lepidosauria > Sphenodontia > Sphenodontidae > Sphenodon > Sphenodon punctatus. Next base: position 198,824 of record QEPC01012293.1, read on the forward strand.
CACTGAGGGGCTGCGGTATATGAAGTAGACAGGTAGGCGACTGGAGCGACGCTGGCGTTGGACTCGTGCTAAATCTGGCCGACTTCTCCATAGAGACCATTTGTGGTCCTATGTTGAGGCTGTGAGGACAGCAAAGAAAGAATTCTTTGCCGCCCTCATAGCGTCCGAAAATTTGCGTCCGGAGAAGCTGTTCCGGGTGGTATGGGGGCTGGTCAGTCCGGCCTCCCTCTGCCTGGATGGGGATTTGTCCCAAGCCCACTGTGAGGAGTTTACCACCTACTTTGCAGACAAGATTGCTCAGATCCAGAGCAACTTAGACACTGGATTAGGGACAGTAGAGGTGGAGCTCGAGGTCTGGTCCATCTTTTGGGGCTGAGTTTCAAGAAGTGATGCCAGCCGATGCTGTGGATGTCCTGGGGTCTGTTAGGGCCACCAGTTGTGAATTAGATCCATGTCCATCCTGGTTGGTGAAAGCCTCTAGCAAGACATTTGGGACGGTGCTGGCAAGGGTAATCAACATGTCCATTCTGCAGGGGAGTTTGCCCCCCAGTTTCAAGGAGGCTGTAGTGCACCCCCTGGTGAAGAAGCCATCCTTGGATGAGGATGCACTCACCAGCTACCGACCTCTGTCTAACCTTCCCTTTTTATGGAAGGTTATTGATAGGGATGGATGAACAGATCGCGGTTCGGGTTCAGTCGTTCAGTCCGGTTCGGTTCACCCATTCAGTTCAGTCGTTCGGTTCCGTCGCTATGTTTGGGTCTGACAGTTCAGTTCGGGCCTGCAAAAAAAGGCTCTATGTGTGAGGAATTATGGCCCCAGACTCATGATGGTGGGTCCTGGGGCTAGAGTGGCAGCTTCTGGATATTGGCCACAGCCCTCCCTGCCTGTAACTTGGCCCCAGAACCCTGATGGCAGGTCCTGGGGATGGACTGGCTGTTTCTTGATATGGTCGAATGACAGCGCCTCTGTGCAAGAAATGATGGCCCCAGACCAATGACGTTGGGTCCTGGAGCTAGAGTAGCAGCTTCTAGATACATATTGGCCACAGCACTCCCTGCCAGTAATGTAGGCCCCAGAACCCGGACGGTGGGTCCTGGGGCTGGAGTGGCTGTTTCTTGATGTGGTGGAATGACATCGCCTCTGTGTGAGGAATGATGGCCCCAGAACTATGATGGTGGGTCCTGGGACTAGAGTAGCAGCTTCTAGATATTGGCCATAGCCCTCCCTGCCTGTTACTTGGCCCCAGAACCCTGACGGCGGGTCCTGGGGCTGGAGTGGCTGTTTCTTGGTGCGGTGGAATGACATCGTCTCTGTGCGAGAACTGATAGACCCAGACCCATGATGGTGGGTCCTGGGTCTAGAGTGGCAGCTTCTAGATAGATATTGGCCACAGCCCTCCATGCCTGTAACTTGGCCCCAGATGGCAGGTCCTGGGGCTGGAGTGGCTGTTTCTTGGTGTGGTGGAATGACATTGCCTCTGTGCGAGGAATGATGGCCCCAGACCCATGACAGTGGGTCCTGAGGCTAGAGTGGCAGCTTCTAGATACATATTGGCCACAGGCCTCCCTGCCAGTAACGTAGGCCCCAGAATCTTGACGGTGGATCCTGGGGTTGGAGTGGCTGTTATATATATATATAATATACACATATATATATACACACACACACACACACACACACACACACACACTAAATCTAACTGCTATTAACTATTCTAAAACCTATTGAACTAAATGGAATATCTTAATAATTAACTACAAAGGCCTTGTCCTACAAACACATTGTATTTCTATCTCTCTCTATAACCAAGCTAACTACTATGTATATCTACCTATTAACTATCTACCGAATAACTATCTATCTATATATACAATATTACACAGGAGGGAACACAAACAACACAAGGAGCGGTAAAAAACTGAAAAGAAAATCAATCTAATAATAATCCTACTCTAAGTAAATCCAAAACTTAAAACAGGGGGAATAATCAGGGATGGAATAAGAGGGAGAGGGAAAGGATTCAATGGAGGGAGGGAGGGAGAAAGGGAGGGAGGAAGATTGAACACAGGGAGGGGTAAAAACAAAAAACACCACCTAAATCTATCTAATATAATATAAATAAATGATAATATGGAGGTAAATGGGTTGGATGGGTGAAACAGGAGGAGGATGGCAGGCAATGGATTAGGAATAGTAAGGAACAAAAAATGTTGGGAGAGAGGGAGCCTTCTGAAACACCTACTGTTCAGGAACAGTGACTACTTCAGAAGGTGTTGGGAAGAGGAGAGGCAATCAGTTTTGTTTCTTGCTGTGCCCGCCTCAGTGCAAGCCCCATTGGCTCCATGCAGCCTAGCCCGTGGCCAATCGCAGACTGGGAAGCCAGTGGTCTGAGGTGAAAAGGGATGTTGATTGGGAAGGCTGGCTGCTACTCCAAGCCTATCCACCTCTGGTGCCTGGAAGTCTGCTCCTCAGCTGACTCCCCCTCCCTGTCACATTTTGCCTTCCAGTAACACGTTTTTGCCACCTGAACTCACCCGAATGCGATCCTAACTGACTGAATTTTTTGGTCGTTTCGACGTTCAGACTCGAGTTCGGTTTGGTCAGTTCGTGCTCGGATTCAGTCATCCAAACAGGCCGAGTTTGGGCCGAACTCCGATTTCTGAACCGCATTTGCCCGTCCCTAGTTATTGAACGGGCAATGGCACTGCAGCTCCTGGCTCATCTTGACTTCATCGGTTTCCTTGACCCATTTCAAATCAGCGTTCCGCCCTGGTTATGGCACAGAGACGGCGCTGGTGGCCTTGGTGGATGATCTCCGCCAGGAGATGAACGCAGGACGTTCAACACTTCTGATCCTGCTAGATCTCCCGGACGCTTTTGATACAGTGGAGCATGGGCTGTTGAGACGATTTCAAGCCCTGGGGGGGTCTGGACAGGACTGTCTTTGGTTGGTTCCGATCATTCCCTCTCAGGAAGAAATCAGTGGGTTGTCCTGGGGACTGATTCTTCCAGCTCCTGGGCCCTGGATTGTGGCATTCCTCAAGGTTCCATTCGGTGTTCGCTATTGTTTAATGTATATATGCAGCCCTTGGGAGAGCTTGTGAGAGGGTTTGGCGTTCATTGCCATCAATATGCTGATGATACCCATCTTTACCTCTCTTTTTCAACCAACTCAGATCCTGCCGTCTCAGTGCTGTCCCAATACTTGGAGGCCGTGGTGGATTGGTTATGGCAGAGCAGACTGAATCTCAATCTGAATATGATGAAGGTGATGGCGGTGGGTAGGGTGAGGGAGGTGGCAGCTCCCCTTGTAGAGGGGTTCTGCCCCCCCATAGCCCAGCAGGTTCAGAGTCTGGTAGATTTATTGGATTCAGACCTCCACCTAGATCAGCAGGTGGAGATGGTGGCTAAGGCTGTCTTCCGCCAGCTGTTTCTGGTGCGGAGGCTGTGTCCATATATTTCCAGACCCGACCTGGCCACCCTCATCCATGCCTTCATCACCTCAAGGCTGGTCTAGTGCGACATGCTCTACGTGGGGATTCCCTTGATGCTGGTTTGGAGGCTTTAGCTTGTGCAGAACATGGTGGCTTATCTCCTGATGGGGACGAGCTGATGGGAGCATATAACACCTGTGCTCCATGTGCTGCACTGGCTGTCTATAGCGTACCGAGCCAGATGTTGGTCTTGGCCTATAAAGCCCTACACAGTCTTGTCCCTTCATACCTCAGGGACAGCCTCACCTTCCGTGTCCCAGAGCGGCCCCTTCAGTCCACCAGGGGCACCTTCTTGGAGGCACCCCGCATAAAGTGTGGGGGGGGCCCATAATGGAGAGGGCATTCTCAGTGGCCAGGCCGCGATTATGGAAGTCCCTCCCGGAGGAAGTCCGTCTGGCCCCAAGTCTGCTGGCCTTCCGCCGGGCCTGCAAAAATTGGCTGTTCTCCCAGGCCTTCAGAGGAGGGGAAGGCTGGGTGAGATAAAAGTTTGGGGGGGGGGGGAGTTTTTAGGGTTTTTTTTAGATGTTTTAATCTTTTGTTTTATGGTCATTTTAATTTATTGTTATTTTTGTGTGTTGCAAGCTGCCCCGAGATGCCATGGGCATGAGGGGGCGGTTAATAAATAAATAAATGTATGCCCCATTCACAACATCAAGAAAAAAACACCTAGTTTTTATATGCCATTTGATTCATGATAATTCACAGAATTAATTAGATTCAATCAATACCTATCTAAATAGGCAACAACTAGTTCTAAAAATGTGTTTATGATGATATGGTGCAATGAAAATTAAAAAGAAAGCAAGATTGCAAATAGTCTTCAAATATCCAAGCATCCCTAGGTTAGAAGACCCATAGGCCATCAGTGCTAGAAAAATGTTCAGAGTTTACTCACTTCTGTTTTTAAGCATGCATGTGTGTCTGTCATTTTGTTTTTTAACTTCTATTTTTATATTAATGATAGATGCCAGAATGAAAGCCATTTGGAAACCAGAGTGTGTTATTTACTGATTTAAGGTCAGAAACACTTTGGGTAGTTACACTACAAGCTTCTCTGGATTACAGAAATAGTATTCTTCAATATGCTCTAAATAGAGAGACAGGGAACAAGAAAAACAGTAGAAACTTCTTCATCCAGACACCAAAGGGGGACATGTTTTTTGTCTATATTAGATAGGTGTCTGGTAGGGGTGTGCAATTTGTTTTCTTTGAGTAGTAAAACCAGGGACAGTTTGTTTTAGTAATTAAAATATGAAAATGACAGGCCATGGTAATGAAAAAAACCACACACTTTGTTTTCATCTGTTATCATAAAAGAATAATAAATAAATAAATTAACTAAATAAATAAAACACCTGCGTATATACAAAATGGTCACCAGGGCCATTCTGGCTATGTGTGCCCTTTCCCAAAATGGCACCGGCATCATCAATTTCATTTAAGGGCAGCTGGTCTGTGCATATACAGGAGTCATTTTGCATATGTGCAGACTGGATGCCCTTTTCCAAAATGGCACCAATCCTGCTGGTACCATTTTGGTAAGGGCAGTGCATGTTATTTTTTATTCTTATGTGTAATAAAAATAAATGAAAAAATCCTAAACAACAAAAATGAACGTTTTCCTTTATGAAATCCCCCCAAACAAAGGCTTTTTTTGGGTAACAAAAATATAAACAATAGTGAAAATGGACTGAGTGCCTTCTATACATCCCTATATAGATAATAAGGTAAAGTAATAGAAACACAGAGTGTTTGTGAGTTGGGAAGGGGTGAGTAAGACATTTCAGAATAAAGACAGATACAGATGGAGGAACAGGCAAGGAAGTTTTTACTGCATTCCTCAATTTATCAGCACATAGTACTGATACTATAATAAAGGGTTGTGTTTTTTTGCTGAATATCGGTTTGATTTTGTTTATTTTGCAAAATAGTGTTAAAACAGAAAGCAATGTGGAGGCAGAGGATGGAATCAGAAATTACTATGGCGCCACAGCAACCCGGCTCGGGTTGAGACAGAATAGGAAGCAGCGACAGACATGGTCCGGACTGAGTCCCGCCACTCACCACATATTCCTGAGTTGCAGCTGCTGGGGAGGGTGAGGAGATGCAGGAACATGTGGATGGCTGATTCTGCCCCTGTGCTGCATCCAACGCCCTGCTACCCACCTTAACGGGAAGCCATGGTGGCCAATGATTGTTGCCATGGGAGCTGGCCATGGCAAACCCGACCCATGGTGGGTCATGTAGAGCTACATGACACATGACAGCCCGTTGTGACCCATTTTGTGCCAATCAGGCAGAGCTTAGCCCAGGCTGTGACCTGGAGCTAATTCGGGGGTCCAGCACAGGATAGCCTGGGACACTGTCCAGGACAATCCTGGGACATCTGGCAGTCCCTCCACAGCCAAACCAGTGGATCATGGGTCGAAGCGTGACAAAGCAGGCCACACAAGACCTGGCAGGCTACCATCACATCTGTTTTTACCCAGAGTATATCAGATTTTATACAAAACATACATAACCCAGAAGACCTAAGGGTTAAACGAGAGACTTGAACATTTTAAATACCTATTTTTTTTATTTTAGTAATTACTTTTATGAAAAAATCTAAAAAAAAGATTTATCACAGATAATTACTTATGCAAGTAACATATATGAACTCGGATAGGACAATCCTGAAAAAACTATGAAATGTATGAAAAATATGAAAAATCTAAAATAATTATTTATTTATCACAGCTAATTACTAGGGTTGAAATGACAATCAATTTTTTTCTTCATGAAAATCTTGCAAGAATAGAGAGTTGTTAGTGAGATCTTGGGACAATCTCAGTATTTTTTTGAGATTCGAGTTTAGTGTTGAAACAATAATCAAATTAATTCTCATGATAATTTCACGGAAATTAAGAATTACTGCTCAGATTTTGCAACTTTTTCAAACCCCAATTAAGATCTCATCTGAAACTCGATTTATTGGTTGCTAAAACTTACCATTTATTGTTTACTGTTTTTAATGGTTACCGAAGGTTTTTACCATTTATCGGTTGTATCAGTATTGCGATTTACCATGTGCCATGTTTACTGGTTACTGTGATTTGTCATACACCATGTTTATTGGTTTATTGGTTACCGTGTTTATTGGTTATTGGTTTATCATGGTCATTAGTTTATTGGCTATTTGGTTTTTTTGGTTATTGGTTTATTACCATGTTTATTGGTTACTGGTATATTGGTTGTTTGTTTTATTTAATTAATTTATTAGATTTATACCCCGCCCCTCCTGAGAACAGCTCGGGGTGGTTCTGTGGGGGGGGTTTTGGTTATTGTTAGGGCTATGAATTTGTCATGGAAATTTTCTTAAAAAGTCATGAGTTGGTCATGGCAGGAATGAGAAAAAGTTGCAGAAAACTCATGGGTAATTTTTTTTAAAAAAATTATTCAATATTGTAAACCTCCCCCCCGCCCCTTAGATTGTAAACCTAGGGATTAGATTGTAACCCCCCTCCCCCAGCACAGAATAGAAGGAGGAAAACACCCCCACCCCTTAGATTGTAAACCCAGGAATTGTAAAACCCTTTGAAAGCCCCAGGCTTAGATTGTAAACCCAAGCAGAGGATAAAGGCAGAGGAAATACTTCCATCTCCTCCTGGGAGCCTCTTGAAGCTCTGACTATGGTAACATTTTCTGCCTCTGATCCCACCTCCATGCCACACTATCACTTGACCACAGCCAAAGCTCCGCACTCCACAAGGAACAACACCGAGATGCGATTTGGAGCTCCAGGGAGAGTCCGTGGCTTTACCCAGTGGTGCCCAGTGTGCTATTCTCGCTGACTTCTGGCTGTGCCACCACCTCTCCACAGCCAGGGAGGGGTTTGGAGCTCCAGGGAGACACCATGGATCTTCTTAGCGCCATTGTGCATGCTCTTCTCACCAGCTTCTTGCTGGCTCTGCTCTTCGGTTTGGGGGAAATCTTGAAAAACTTGGGAAAAATCACAGAAGTCACAGAAAGATCTCAAAAGTCACGTAGGGGTGCCAAAGTCACTAAAATCATGACTTTTGTCACCACTGTGAAAAAGTCTTTAGCCCTAGTTATTGGCTTTTGGTTTATTGGTTATTGATTTGTTACCATGTTTATTGGTTATTGGTTTGTTACCATGTTTATTGGTTTTTTATTGGTTATTGGATTTGGCTCTCAGGCAACCCGGTAACCAACAAACCATTAAATGGTAATGAACAAGCTGGTAAATGGTAACTTGGTAACCAGCAACCCAATGAGAAATGAAAATCTGGTACATGGTAACTGGTAATTATAGAAAATATACTCAACTGAGAATTATCAAGAGACGGCAATTTTCTCGGTTATTGTTTCTCATTTAAAATGAGATGAGAATCACAATTCTTGGCAATAACCAAGAAAAAGTCAAAATCAAGTTTCAGCTCTATTGAAGATCTCGGTCTAATTTTTTCCTCAATTTTCCATTTACTGTGATTTACCGTGACTTATCCTATACCGCTTACTGTGCACCATGTTCATCCTGGTAATAAGCATGCACAAAATGGTCACCTCAGCTGTTCTGTGCATGTGTAATCCTCTTCCAAGACAGCACCAGCAGCATCACTTCCATTTTGGAAAAGGGCAGCCATTTTGCACATGCACATTACCGGGATGAATGCAGTACACGTTAAGTGATGCACAGTAAATTTGAATGTGGTACGCAGTAAATGTTAAACGATAATCACAGTAAATGATAAATCAAGAACAATTATCGACTGAGGAAGTATCGGGAACCAGGGGTTCCTTTATTATCAATTTTCACTAAAAATGAGTTGAGAACCATTATTTTTTGGCAATAATCAATTAAAAACTGAGATAGAGTTTCAGCCCTACTAATTACTTATGCAAGTAACATCTATGAACTCTGACAGGATAATCCTTTGTCATTAATGTCAAATTTTACCATTTGACTTTAATGGTGGAGGATTGTGTTCTGAGACTTATAACGAAGATACAATTTTAAAAATGCATATTATTATTTAAAAAGTGGAAAGCAAAAATGAAAGGACTGCGAAGATGGTCAAAATTAATTATTTTTGTTTAATTAAAAAAAGGATTGACAAAGTTCTGCCCATTATTTATTCATCCCTAAAACTTTATATCATTGGAAAGGTGATAATAGTTTCTTGTTTTGCTTAATTAGTAGTATTTGCTCTTCTGGGTATCAGTTTTATTAGTTCCTGCCCATGGCATACTTTGTTAATGCCTTCCTTGTGATAACTACTACTGATGCTAATAATTCACATGCTTATTAGGTTAAAGTACTTATCAGAGTACAGTACATAAGACTCCACAGAGGCTGTAATTACTTTGAGTCTTGTTGCTGAGATGTTTTGCAAATGACATGTAAGGTGAAAAAAGCTTCCAAAATACAAAGATAGAAGGCAGGGGAGGGGGAACCCAACAAAATAAAACAGAAAAAACTCCTCGTGTACGTGAAGCTCAAGTCTAGGCAAGAATCAATAACTAGCTGATTATAAAATGATTCTCAAGAAGTATCCTGTACATGTTTGAAATCCTATTAATAATACATGGTATGGAATAATAATTTATTTATTTATTTAATAAATTTTTACCCCGCCCCTCCTGCCATGCAGCTCGGGGTGGCTTCCAAGCATTTTAAAATACAATAAAATCAGTTAAAAACAATCATAAATATTATAAAAATATTAAACAGGGCAAAAATACAATCTAAAAACAAAAATAGGTGGGGGAACTAAAACCCCACCCTACTCACCCTCCCTCCCAAAAGCCTGGGTGAACAGCCAGGTCTTACAATTTCACCAGAATGTTAATAGGCTAGGGGCCAGGCGAGCTTCCTCCAGAAGGGAGTTCCACAGCCGCGGTCCCACTACCGAGAATGCCCTCTCCATCGTGGCCCCCCACTTAACACGGGGGACCTCCAGGAAGGCACCCCCGGCAGACCACAGGAGCCGCTCCGGGGCGTGGAGGGCGAGGCGGTCCCTAAGTTATGAGGGGCCGAGACCACGTAGGGCTTTATAAACCATCACCAACACCTTGAACTTGGTTCGGCACGCTATCGGCAGCCAATGCAGAGCTCAGAGCACTGGTGTAATATGCTCCCGGTGGCCCGTCCCCGTAAGAAGATGAGCCGCCGCATTCTGCACTAGCTGCAGCCTCCAAACCAAGAACAAGGGAAGCCCCACATAGAGCGCGTTACAGTAGTCAAGCCTCGAGGTGACGAAGGCATGGATGAGGGAGGCCAGGTC
>QEPC01012293.1:210484-246540 GCA_003113815.1 Sphenodon punctatus
CTCAGATTGTAAGCCCTAGGGGCAGGGACCGTGTCTATTTTATTACTTTGTAAAGTGCCATGTACACTGCTGGCGCTATATAAATGTTTGTTAATAATAAATAATAATAATAATTATTGCAATAATAAAGATGACAATAATAATGAAAACAGAAATTAAACATTTTGTTTTTGAAATAAAGGGAAAACACCAAAAAACATATTTCTGGATATACCGTTTTTGTTTCTTATTCAATTGTGATGAAACTTGGGGAGATTATACCCCCAACAGCGGTCACTACATATACCACTTTTTGAAATGATTAGATAAAGGGAACCAATTTTAGAAGCAATTGATTGTTGTTATTTTAATAAAAGCTCCATAAGCATTCATGGCTACGTCTTTATCTTCCATCCACTTTGCATGAAACCTGTAAATGTTATGTCCCTCCACATGATTAACACTCCTGCCAGTTATCAGAATTATTGGATAACAGGTATGTGCAAACGCGGTTCGGAAATTCGGTGTTCGGACCGAACACAAATTGTTCGGTCGACCAAACCGAACTTTCGAACTGAACTTGAATTCAACTGAACTGTTTGGTCGAATCCAAACCAGTTTGGAATGCCAAAAAACTCAGTTTTGAATGTACAAACTTGGTTCAGAAGTTTGGAGTTCAGACCGAAGCGAACTTTCGAACTGAACTCGATTTTCGAACCGAACCAAATTTCTGAACTCGGTTCTGTTCGCACATTCCTATTGGATAAAGGGTCCTGATGGTATAAGACATTAACTTGAAAATACATTCCCAGCTGTAACATTTTAATGTTTCATCCTGTTTACAAGACATTTGGCAGGAATGTATCACATACCTTCCCTGTCATCTCTGCCAAACTACAGGACAAATTGTTAAAGGTAACCAATTTTATAAGCAATTGAGCATGTCCCATTGAAGACCATTATTCAGATAAATAGCAGCACATGCAGTGCCAGTCTAAAGCAGGCACCTGGCATGGCAGGGGAAGGGAAGCTGTCACAGGGAGGATGCTGAGAAACCCAAAAGACTGGCAGACACATTCACTGGCCAATTACTGCATGCTTCCAGTTTTACAGGACCAATTGGTAGTGGCTTTGAGGTGGGCATAGGGGCGGACCTCAGGCAGACACAGAAGGGACATAATTGGGACTTTGGGGATAGAATCCCAGCAATCAGGAGACATAGGGTGTTTTCAGACGTGACGGGGCCAATTCGCCGCGTCACAAAAACAATAAAGTCATCCCCCACCGGGACGACTCCGTCACGCCCTAACAGATGTGCCGGGGGATCCCGGCGGGGAATTGGGGAGGGGGCAGGGCCGTGCGGCTCAACGTGCGGCCGCACGGCCTCGCCCCCTCCATGCTCCCCGCCGCCCACCCTCTGGGGAGACAGGTGGGCGGGGGGGCCAATACCGCCGCAGCGTCTGGCCGAATCCGCCACGGCCCAGAATCCCGCCGGTGCTTCCGGGCCATGGCAACTGACCAGACGTTACTTTTATTTGATCCCCGCTGGGGATCACTTTCACCACGCTTCCCGGGGAATTGGTGTGGCTAGCCCGGGAAGCATGGTTGAAACTGACCCCATGTGAGGATTGAGCGTGAAGAACATCTGGCAGCCACCAAACAGATGTGCAAGTCACTGTGACCACAGGTGGGTATTCACCGTGGTTCACTGTGATCTCGTAATGTCTGAAAATACCTATAGTTTACACATCTAGGCGGGCCAATTATCCTCACAATGACATCCTGTAGTACTGTGACAGAGGACATTAGAGAATCTCTATCGGCTCTTTCCTAAACAGATGTTTCTGAGTTCCCAGTAACAAGTGGGGGAGAGATGTTGGGATGGTCACAACACATAATGAGGATATTTGGTTGCCATTTTTCTGGCCAATTGGCATCACAAACCGATATACCACAGTGACATGTAATAGAATCCCTGGCATAGGTTTGTTCTCTGCATATGCTGTGCAAGCATATAAAATTGGGACCATTTATTACATCTATCTAATATTTGGCAGAGATTATCATGAAATTATGAAATAGATCCCTACCAAATTTCATGTAAACTGGTTGGACTACAAAGATGTTATAGTCAGACAAATAAATAAATTGGGTCCATATACATATATATATTTATATACATATAAATAAATAAATAATATGGGCGACTGACTGCCCATACTGATGCACCATATAGTAATTGAGCAGCGACCTTTGCATTAAAAACTTTTAAGGCCACAGTCTCTCTTTTTATTCCCTTCTTTGAAAAGAATATCAAGATAGCAATACCCATGCCAGTAGCTCGATTTAAGTCTAATTTGGCCTGTGTTTCCCAGCTGCCTGGTTTTTTTAATATATATAATATATATATATTTTAAAAACCGTATTATATTATTATTATATATTCAAAAAACCAGGCAGCTGGGAAACACAGGCCAAATCAGACTTAAATCGAGCTACTGGCATGGGTATTGCTATCTTGATATTCTTTTCAAAGAAGTGAATAAAAAGAGAGACTATGGCCTTAAAAGTTTTTAATGCAAAGGCCGCTGCTCAATTACTATATGGTGCGTCAGTATGGGCAGTCAGTCACCCATATAATTTGGACAGAGTGCAATTGATATTCTTGAGGAAATTACTCCACTTACCTATAGTGGAAGCTTCAGCTTCCATAATGTTGGAATTAGGGCAATTAAGGTGGAACATGCAAGTATTAAAGTACTCCCTGTTTCTCTGCTTGCGTATCATGTTGCCTCCCCAGACCGGATTGTTTTCATTTCTTGCCAAGGATTATTTTAAATCTTCATGGCTGGACACAATGAACAAGAGAATTGTGAAATTAGGATTTTTTGTATCATATTTTCAAGGTAAAGATATTTTGGTGGCCAAATCAGAAATTTATAAACGAATTGATGACATTGCTTATCAAGAAGATATTGCAGTAATTAAGGTTTCACCTTCCTTGGAGAGGTATTATGATCTCATTCCTAAACCCTGGTATCTGACTAGATATTACAAGGATAAGTTATCTCCAGTCTTGGGAAGAATATTTTTGTTGGCTCGCTTACACACCCTCCCACGAGAGTCATGGAAGGTCGTTCTACTGAAGTACCTTATATAGACAGGCTTTGTCCTTTTGACCATGTGCGGGTTGAAACTGTGAGCCACATACTAATTGAGTGTCAATTATACCACAACATCAGAACTCAATACCTGGACACGATTTTAGTTAACTATCCAGGAAGAGAAATTTCTGAATTGGCTAGAATTCTATTAACTGATCAACTGCCATAAGTTACTCAGGCAGTTGTAAAATTTCTATGGAAGGCATTTACAATTAGGGAATGTTTCCTGAATTTAAAGTTATTTAGTCCTTAAGCTTGGGTTGTTACCAAAATGGATTTCTTTATATGAGCTTGGACTACTCTGTTAAGATTTGATTTAGTTAACCCATTGTTTTGATTATATAATCATTATTAAATAAGTTGTGTAGCTACATTTTAATTTTACTTGTACTTTAATTGTACTGCGTACAATATTGTATTATATCTCATACCATATTATATACTCTAATTATTGGATTTTTTTTCAGGCTATGGTCAAATGGCTACATCTGGTTTATAATAATAAAATTGAATTGAATTGACATAAATTTATAAGTTAATTACTTATACCACCAGGACCCTTTATCCAAGCCTTCTGAATGTTGGCAGAGATGGTAAATATGGGAAGGGGTGTACACTTGCCAAGTTTCATCTACATTAAATGTGAGGCAAAGAAGTTACAGCTAAGAATGTATATGAAGATATTTGCAAAAAAATACAATCCAACTGCTTATAAAATTTGATTCCTTTATCCAATCCTTTTGGAGCTTGGTACATTTAATGCCTTCCATTGGAGGTACAATCCATCCAAGTGTCAGCTAAATATAATGGGGGGAGGGGAAGTTACAGGCAAAAATGTGTTTTCCATTGAAAGTAAAAACAAAAATGAAAATTTGATATTTATGAAAACAAAAATGACAGATTTAAATAACAAAAATGAAAAATGAAAATGAAGAATGACATGAGTCCCTGGTGCACACCTCAAGTCAATAAAGGACAGAATCAGGTGAATAATCTTAGCCATGTGTTTAAGTTCCAGCAACTTCATGTATAGGGTTGCCACCTCTTGTAGTTTTGACTCTGACGCTCCTATTTTGGCCTATGAGCCAAATTCTGTTTTGGCCTATTCATGTCAGTTGCTGAACAAAACAAAATAACTTCAGGTGGCTTAACACTGAGCACTGGTATCATTACAGAATCATAGAATCAGAGCTGGAAGGGACTTCTAGGGTCATCTATTCCAACCCATTGCTTTGATTCAGGATATCTATAGCTACAAGATCCCACAGAGATGGCTGTCCAGCCTATTTTTGAAAACCTCCAGTGACAGAGAGCTTACAGCTTCCCCGGGCAACTTGTTCAATTGTCAAACAACTCTTACAGTTAGGACGTTTTTCCTGATATTGGTTCAAAATATATTTGTAATTTAAACTCAGCCTAGTCTTGCCCTCTGTGGCAATGTAAAAGCAGTACCTTGGCATTTTCTTTGGGGCAGTCCTTTAGATATTTAAAGACTACTATCATGTCTCTCCTTGATCTTCTCTTCACAAGGTTAAACATACTCAGTTCTTTAAACCTTTCCTCAGAGGGATTTACTTTCCAGACCCTGTATCACTGGGTGTTTTCAGACGTGACGGGGCCTATTGGCCCCGTCACGAAAATAAATTCATCCCCCGCCGGGATGACCCTGTCACGCCCTAACAGACGTACCGGGGGATTCCGGCGGGGAATCGGGGAGGGGGCGGGGCCGTGTGGTGCAACGTGCAGCTGCACGGTCCTGCCCCCTCCACGCTCCCCACCACCCGCCCTCTGGGGAGACAGGTGGCTGCTGCAGCCAATGCAGTCGCAGCATCTCACCCGATTTGGCCACGGGCCGGAAACCCTGCAGGGATTCTGGTCCGTGGCCACCATTCAGAAGTGATGGTGGGGTTCATTACGGTGGGGAGTCGCCTTTGCCACGCGACTGCCGCCGGCCTCGCCGCTTCGGCCGCTCGCATGGCGAAAGTGATTTCCCGCCGTGGTAACATCTGGGAGGGGAACATCTGTTCCCCCCAACAGACGTTACGTGATCGCAGCCACCACAGGGAATTGACTGTGGTTGACTGTGATCTCGTAACATCTGAAAATACCCACTGTCCTCCATTCTGAACCACTCCAGTTAGCAAGGCCATTGTTGATTAAGGAATTAGCAAAAACAAAAGGGGAAAGAATGAAGGAAAAAGGTAACAATTGAGCATGCTATTCAACAAAAGAAATGGGATAGACCTCCTATATTTATTTTATTTGTTTATTAAAATTTATATCCCACCCTTCCCTGAAGGCTCAGGGCAGCTTACAGAAATAAAACACACACACAAAGAAATTAATAAAATACAGTACAATAAATACAATACAATCTCCAGAAAATCTTCACTCTCAGCCCAAAAAACCACCCACCCCAACCTCTATCCCTGCCTGTCAAATGCTTTGCTAAAAAGGAAAGTTTTAACTGCCTCTGGAAAATGCTCAGGCTCTGGCTCTAGTGGGCCTCTGGGAGAAGGGAGTTCTATAATACTGGGACAGCAACTGAGAACACCTCTCTAGGGGCTCTTCTTATATGGACAAGATTGGTAGGTGGTACCTGCAAGACGGCACTCACGGTCAACCGCAGGGGTTGCAGTGGACCATGGAAAGAGTGGTGCTCTTTCAGATAGGTGGGGCCCAAGCTGTTTAGGTCTTTAAAGGTAGAAACCAGAACCTTGAATGGTGCCCAGAAAGCTATAGGACACCAGTACAGACTATAGAGCACAGGTGTAATGTGCTCACACTGACCCACCTCTGAAAGGAGCCGGGCCACCTCATTCTGCACCAGCTGCAGCTTCTGAACAGTCACCAAGGGAAGCTGCACATAGAGCGCATTACAGTAGTCTAACTTTGAGGTAATGAAAGCATGGATGATGGTGGGCCGGCCAGATCTGAATCAGAAAGTAAGGGCTACAATATGTGATGGCACTGGGGACAATGACGAATTTACTGTCACTTGTTTAGAGAAACTAGCATAACAATTATTTTGATTCTGCAAAGTGTGCAATTTGGTCACCACAAACTTTTGACACAGACCTGAAACACGTACTTAATTTAGTACCCATGGGTATTACCCTCAATATTGAGTACTACATCAAGTACTTGATGGGCTACCCAAGTACCAGTTGGGTGCCCAGATACCTGGAAAAATTGATTATTTCTGGTACTGGTTTTTTAATTTTCCAAGTACTGATTGGTATATCAAGTCAGAAAATTGAAAAAAACAGGACTGGAAGTAAAAACAATTGGGACTAGAAGTCAACTTTCCAGGACAAAACCCCACAAAAACTGTTGGAAGTAAAAAAATCATTATGGAAGTAAAAAAAATGGTAACAGAAGGGCAGTAAGTGGTCCTAGTCGATTCAGGTGCTGGAAATTCATCACGTATTCCTGTTTTTGTGGGTACTTGTTTCAGCTCTACTATAAAGGTATTGAGTGCCTTATGCTATCATGTATTCACTATTAAATTAACAGGAATGTGGAAGAAGTGTGGCTGACAGGTGGTCATTCCAAATTTTGTGTGCGCATTTGTTATGCCACATAGTGCAATTAGGTTTATTTATTGCTACAGAGTAGGGCATGCATCTCTGACAATGCAATAACAATCAAGGAAATATATTTAACATTTTGGTCTGTTAACTGTATGCCATAAAAATATTTTATAAGAGCTTTGATCCTATAGCAGCAATAAAATCTGTAGGACAATACCTGAATAATTTGTGTTAATAATATATACCTTACCACATGGATAATCCTATGGTGATCTGTCTAATGTGTACTATTGGGTGTAGAAAATGTATATGGTAACTATTGGTAATAATGTGAGATTTTTGTAAGTCTTCACTATACGTTTACTTGCAGTACTCTGGAGAATTCATGGGGTAAAATGTTTAGAGCCAGCCTAGTCTTACAAGGGACAGTTGATTGTGGGTGTAAATGCTAGCATTTAGATGTCAATCAGATTTGTAGTTTGCACCATGCACATATGTAGTGCTGAGTAACCATAAATAAATAATGACTATCCATATATACAAGATTTGTAAAATATAATTACTTGTCAGGAACTTGTTTACCATTCTTTAAATATACCAGTTTGATTCATTTGAGAAGTTTTATATATTAGAAAAAGAATGGATTGTCATAATATTTTGGTGAATTTTAACAAACTGCTTCTTAACTTGATGTTCTGCCAGGAAACTATTGGACTAATAGCTATAGAAAAATCACAGTGATTTTAAGTACTGCCCTTGCAGTCTCGAGATAAGTGTATTAGACTACATAGGTTAAGCACTAAAAAATGCAAATAGGTATTTTAAAGATACCCCCAAATGTTCACAAATTTCTGCTGATATGAGTGTAAGCAGCTTGATATGAGGGTAAGCAGCTGTGAAATTCTGAGGAACTACCATTTTAATGACAGTTCCAGCAGGAAACACACCCTAATAAGGAACTAACTACCTCATCCAGCAGCCTGAGGGATGCCCTCAACTCCTGCTTAGTGTGCACAACACACTGCAGGTTTAAAGATATACAGATCATTTTTTACACCAGAGGCATTGGGAGAAGCATGGGATTTCTGCACTTTACATTTAGTATAAAAAAAAACCCCACAAAAAACAATGACAAAAAAACCAAAAAAATGCAGTCAACAAAGAAAACCCCTTCAGAACTAAAGAACATACCGAAGATTGAGTTGTGAGTCTCCTGTTTTTAGTATTTCTTTCTGCAGCACTGCACTTCCTGTCTTGGTGTGCAATGTGGCTACCATGCCTGTGGATTCAAGCTGTCTCTGTTGTAGGCATGAAATGAGAAATTTTGATGAGTGCTGTTTCTGTTGGAAGCAGGGCATTCTCTGAGATTTGCACAATGCAAAAACATACCAGCTTTCCCACTGTTTTTACCATTTTCCATTGTTTTCTGCAAGTTGAATGGGACTGCTACGGACTGGTCCCAAGCCCTGTATGTGCCCAGCTGTACTCCTGGGGACTGTGGAGATGAAAACATGCTGGCTAAGTGCTGAGAAGTGCTGGAAATTACCATAAAAATGCTGTAAAACTGACATAAAATTCCTAGAAAGTGACAAAAGAAGTCCCAGAAAGTGATGAAAAGTGATGGAAATGACATAAAAAATGGCAGCAGCACGGAAACTGACAGAGTATTGATGGACACTCACAAACACTCCTGAACGGCTGGTATTCCTCTTTGGAATGGCAATACTTGCTATCGTCTTAGCCCTACTGCACTTGTGCCTCTGGGTGTTTGAAAACAAGATGCGTTCACACATGGCCACAAACTGTCCATGCGTCCAGCTGTTCATGTGAAAGTAGTGCATGGGGATGCATGCTCCCATGACCCCCACACTGGCTACCCATGACTACGCATAGAGCACCACCAAAAAATCCGGAGTGCCCCGCGCAGGGCTAACCAAAAGGGTGCATGGAGAGAGGCACCCACACATCCCCCGTTCAAATGAACTGCAGAATCCACCCATGGCATGGCACAGATCCACCACTCCCACAGAAAACTGCCATCCCGAATCCTAGAGCAGCTCTGCACCCATTGGCAACATAGCCAGCCCCCTTGTCTTGCCCAAAGCCCTACAAGCAGCCTTTAAGGGACATACACACAAAATACAAATCCACATTTGGCTAAAAACAACCACCCCCAAAAAACGGACACTCAGAAAGACAAGACAATGCCATGGAGAGCAGCAGGAGGAAACAGATGCATAGGGGGGGCAAGTTAATAGGTGACCGCTATACACATTGTCCGTTGACAGGCAAGTACTAGCACAGCAGCCACCAGGTGCAAACCCCAACAGGTCCCATTTGTGCAAGGTGCACTCCTCACAACCTCCAAATCCTGGGCAGGCCCTGGTCAGAGTCGGAGACCAGGGTCTTCATCAACCTGTGGAGGAATGACAAAGTACAAACTGACCTCATGAGATGCTACCAAAACAAGTCAGTGCATCTCCAAGGGAATGGCACAGCTGGGATACAGCAGGGACATGACCCAGTGCCAGAATATGGCAAAGGACCTGAGGTGTGGCTACAAGGCATGCCACAACGACAACCTCAAGTCCATGGATGACCAGCGTACAAAGCCCTTCTATAAAGGAGCTGGACAGGTTCCTCTGTAAGGACAGCAAAATCATAGCCTCCCACGTCTGTGGCACTGCAGCACCTTCGCTAAAGGAAGGAAGCGGGTAGGCACCGCCACCACTCTGCCGAATCCTGTCCCATCTGACCCAGCCCCCCCCCATGAAGGTGCGCCACGAGCAGAGGATCATGACTCAGCCATCTCAGAGCTGGAACTGGTGTCCGTGGACCTGACCACTAACGCCATCACATCCACCTGAGCCCCGTCAAACATCTTGAAGAGGCACGGATTATTGTCTCCACTGAAAATAAAATGTACTTAAACCACATTCCCTGTCTCTGTGCTTTGTTTGGGTTAGCTGGAAGTACAACAAGCTATTCCAGGTCTTATTGGTGGTACAGATGGGCAAAGAGTCAAAGGGGCACGGTCCCCAGGGAGGAAGGGATGTTATGACCACCCATTGGTATGCTGCAGGGACTGATAACATACATGTGTGGGATAGAGGTGTGCACCATGGACCCATGTCATTTTTCATTTTCATTACTTTAATCGGTCATTTTTGTTTTCAAAAATATCAAAATTTCATTTTTATTTTTGCTTTCATTTTCAATTTCCATTGAAAAGACATTTTCAGCTATAACCTTTTTGTTTTTCATTATATTTGGTTGAGACCTGTAGGGATTATACCTACCATGGAAGGCATTAAGTGTACTACATTTCAGAAAGTTTGGATAAAAGAATCAGATTTTATAAACAGTTGGATTATGCTATATTGCAAAAATCTGCATATACATTCCTCACTGTAACTTCTTTGTCTACCATCTAATATGGATGGAACTTGGCAAGTTTATACCCCTTCTCATGTTCAATATCTATGCCAACATTCAGAAGGATTGGATAAAGGGTTCTATTGGTATATGCAATTAACCTATAAATGTATGTCTGACTAACATCTTTTTAGTCCAACCAGTGTAAAAGACATTTGGCTATATCTCACACCTTCAGGATCATGTCTGCCAAATATCAGAAAGATGTGATAAAGGGTCCCAATTTTATATGCCTGCACAGCATATGCAGATAATGAGCCTATGCCAGGGATCCTCTTACTGTGGCATAAGATTGGTTTGTGATGCCAATTGGCCACCAGAAATGTCAATCAAATATCCTCATTCTGTGCTGTGATCATCCCAACTTCTCTCCTCCACTTATTACTGGGAAGTCAGAAGCATCGGTTTTGGAAAGAGTCAATAGAGATTCTCTTATGTCCTCTGTCACAGTGCTGCAGGATGGGATTATGATGATAATTGGCTAGCCTGGATATGTAAACTATGTCTCCTGATTGCTTGGATGCTATCTCCAAAGTCCCAGTAATTTTTTTATTATTTTTATTTTAAAAACCTTATTACACCACCCCTCCTGCCACAGGCAGCTTGGGGAGACTTACAGCAATAAAAACAATTTAAAAACATTATAATAGGAGGAAACAACCACCAAAAACTCCACACACCCCTACCCCCCCCCCCNCAAAAAGAGGGGAGGGTCCGGGGCCAGCTGGGCCCCCACTGGAAGGGAGTTCCATAGGCGTGGAGTGGCCACTGAGAACGCCCTCTCCTGCATGACCACCCGAGAAACTCGGAGGACCTCGAGCAGGGCATCCCCGGATGACCACAGGGGCCGATCCAGGACATGGGGAGTGAGGCGGTCTTGCAGATAGGCAGGGCCCAGACTCTTTAGGGCTTTATAGGTTAAAACCAACACCTTGAATTGGACCAGGAAAACCAACGGCAGCCAGTGCAGAGAGCGGAGCACTACTGTAATATGGTCTTGGAGGCCCAGTTCCACTAGGAGACAGTCACCATGGGTAGCCCCACGTAGAGTGCATTACAGTAGTCTAGTCGAGAGGTGATGAAAGCATGGATGACTGTGGCTAGCTCAGAATCCAAAACAAAACGGCCGAAGCTGTCGCACCAGATGTAACTGGTGGAAAGCACTCCTCGCCAAAGCCTCCACCTGGAGATCCAGGCAGAGCTGCACATTGAGAAGCACCCCTAGACGCCGTACCTCGGAGGTCAATGGAGGACAGACCCCATCAATGATGGGGGCCGCCAATTTCATCACCTTACCCACTAGCATCACCTCCATCTTGTCAGGATCCTGCTATGCCTGCCTCGAAGCCATCACCAATTGTTCCTGTAAAGCTGGAAGCATGCAGTAATTGGCCAGTGAATGTGTCTGTCAGTCTGTTGGATGTCTCCCCAGCCTCCCTCCCCCTGCCATGCCAGGTGCCTGCTTCTGACTGGCACTATATATGCTGCTATTTATCTGAATAATGGTCTTCAAGGGGACAATTTCAATTGCTTATCAAATTGTCATGTAATTTGGCAGAGATTACAGGGAAGATGTGTAATAAATTTGTACCAAATTACTTGTAAAAAGGATGGAATATAAGAATCTTACATCTGGAAATGTAAGTTAATAGCTTATAGCATCAGGACAATTACAATATCAGCTGGTCGGTGGAGCCGGACCCACAACCGCAGACCATCCTGACCTGACTTCTCCTGTTCCCCTGCAGTGATTGCAGTTTTGCTGTTTTACAGTTTTGATTTTTTTTAAAAACTATTTGCTGTTTCAAACTGTTTTAATGTTAAAGTTTTTTTAAAAAAATCCTGAGCTGCCATTGTGTGCAATTGGGGTGTGTGCCACTCCTAGGTCAAAGGGCGGGGAATGGAGGGGGTCTGTTGCCATGGGATGGAGGTGATCATGTGTTCATCACCCCAATATTTATTCTGTGTTTATTACAGTTTTGTTGTTCCTTTAGTATCTATTGTTGTCACTGCATGCTTGGATTGGGGTGTGCTCTGCTCCTCTGTCTATGCCCACTCCCCGTTTTTCTGTTGGCATGCCCACTTTCCTTATTGGTGGTGTCTGGTAGGAGATCTGGCAGAACCTCCAGTCACAGGCAGGATTTGGTTAATATCTACCACAGCTTGCTGTCTCCTCACTTTCCAGGTCTGTGTGCCATGGCAGAGGGCAGGTGCCTGGATGGGACCTCTTTTTAGTCATGTTGGTGGGCGGGGGAGGAGGGAATGGCCTGACCATTAACCATGTGCACGGTCAGTAGGTGGAGGCAGAAGTGCGTGGCAGCCACCAGCATGGTCATGGTGACCACCCACGAAGCCGCCCGTTTGAAGCACTCCTCATGTGTCATGTGCGTGGGTGTCCCACAGCTGCCCCACGCAGTGGCCACAAAGTCCCCCATCCCACGGTGCTAATTTCGAAACACCCTTTATCGTTGCTTATAATCTGTGTGTGCCCCATTCCCCAGCCCTCCTACCCCCAAACTGCTATCAGGCATGATGATGGAGGATGATGATGATGATGTGTAATAGCCCAGAGACTAACTTTGGGGCTAAAAAAAAAAAAAAAAAGGGGAAGAGGGAGAAGGAGGACAGGGGGGCTTGCAGAGGGAGTCAAAGGTGGAGAACAGGCAGCGAGGGTCCTGACTACAGGACTCAATGCAGGAGGCATAATAATTCTGTCTAGCGAGACAGCAGAAGTAAGGGAGGAGAGGCAGAATTTGAAGTGAAGGAAGTCAGCATGAGAGTGGGATTTGTGCCAGATGTGTTCAGCAGCATGCGTGAAGGAGCGAAGGTGACCGATACTGGAGGTGAGCCAAGGACCGGGGTTGTGGGAAGTGGGCAGGGCAGGGCAGGAGAAGAGGGGGGCATGGGAGTCAAGGGTGGTGGAGAGAGAGGCATTGAAAGCAGAAATGACAGAATCAGGGAGGGAGGAGGAGGAGACTGAGGGAAGAAGGGGGGGAGAGAGGAGGCAAAATCCAGGGAGTCAATGGCTTTCAGGTTACAGAAGGGGCGTGGGGAAGAGGAACGGGAACAGTGGGAAACACTGAAAGAGGCAAGGAAGTGGGCTCTCCAGGCTCTGGCAGCTCTCCTGGCCATGCACACCCAAAGCCGGGTGGTCAGGTGCACCTCAGCTGTCTGGATACGCAGGAGGTCAGTGTGCGAGCGGTACCACTCCGTGAAAATGGCTAGGTGCATCCCGCAGGTGCCCAACCATCCCAGCTCCATGGTGACCGGTGCCCCGGGTGTGTTGGAGCCACACCAGTTATAGAATGGGGCCTGTGTAGCCACGCCCCCCCATCACACACTTCCAACTGGGCTCGGGGCCCCGGGTAGCCCTGGATGCCCCCCAGGCTGGAAGTCCTGGCTCCCGCAGGGCAAGTGGGGCGGGGAGGCCACGGGTGGCCCAAGGCATGCACCTGACTTCCCTGCAGGGGGCCTGGTGAATGGTCCAGTCTTTGCCCAGGCACCAGCTGTATTTCTGCTGTTATCACCTCTCACAGGAAGCCAAGGAGTGTGGGGGCGCCTAGGGAGCTGCAGAGTGCAACCAGGCTCCAGCTGAAACTGACTAGATTTCCCCTGATTACCTCCACCAACGCGGGGCTGTCGGCGTGCAGGGGCGGAGCCTCTGAGACTCTGGAGGAAGAAAAAGCAAAGGTGCCCAGTAGGCGCGAGCCACGTGCGCGAGCCTAAGGGCGTGAGTACAAGGGTTTTTGCCCTTGGGAGCTGCCCTTGGAGCGCCCGGAGCTCAGGAGCCCCCCCTTTTTCTCCTTGTATGTTATTGTTGTTTCAGTTTAATTCCAAGTAACTTTGAACAATCCCAACGCAACCTATTGACTGAAGGATTACAGAAGCTAGCGGAAGTATTATTTTTTGGACTTACTGATTATATTACTGGGATTGTAGCCAAGTTTGTATTGTTAAAATTAACTGTGATAAGTGTCCTGAGTTATAATATCTGGAAATATCTTGAGAATTGCTTATTGGTTGTTTTTTTTGGGTGATTGATAGAGTTTGAATCATGGAAAAAAAACGTTTGCGCCCAATAGACTCTCCTGCTGAGTCTAAATCTCCAGAATATAAATATGTTAGAGGTAATGACCAGGGGGAGGATTTGAGTATAGCGGTTGAAGTTAAAAATCGCTTTTCATCCTTGTTCAATCTTAATGGATCAGAGAATCCTGTTAGTATCTTAGCCTCCCCTACTGTTTGTTCAAATGGAGATACGGAAGTGTCTAATTTGCCTGTTAGTTCTGACCCTTCTAGTCATATTAAGAAGCTGTATGACTCTGAAACAGGTGATGCACTTAAATTACAGTGTCATCTCATTGCGAAAACAGTCTCCTTATTATTTAAAAATACTAATGACATGGGTGAGTCACTTTTTTGGGTTAGAACACAGCTTAATGAACTATTGACAAAAATTGACTATCTTTATGCTTTAAAATCTGAAGAGCAAGTAAAATGGAGGTCTGTGGGTAGGGGATGTTTGCCCCAAATAGAGAAAGTGAATACCTGCCCTCCCTTGGTGGGAGGGAAAAAAATTCCAAAAACCTCTGTGGTTACTGGATCTAAAGGCCCATTTTTTAATGAGCATGCCATCTGGATAAAGGCTAGGCCTTTAAGCAATGGGGAATTTCCAAGTTGGAATAATATTACTAGTATAACTTGGAATTTATCTTTTCTTTTGGGTAGGAAAATTGAGATGCGAGATATTGCAGATTTTGAGTTACTGCGGCAAGATACCCGCAGTTGCTGTGTAAAAATCTTTTTCCATTCAAGTATTTGGGTGTTTAGATTATTCGAGGCTAGGAAGTTTCTTATCTCTAGAGCTGTCACAATAGACAGGGTCTTTGCTGATAGGCCTAAAAAAAGGGGTGGGCAAGATCGTTCGGATGATTGCCCATTGCCCCTGTCTTCACCAAACTCCATCCCTATATTAGGGAAGATTAAATGTAATCTTGCTCATCCAAAAGTTTCAGTGGAGGGAGGACGCTGTAGTGAGGAGGAAGTTATGGAAACCAATGCAGCGCAAGGGTTGGTAATGACAGGTGATAGAGATCTAAGCAATGTGGAAAGTAAAAACCAATTACCCATAGAATCTCAGGCATTGCCTGTAGGGGTAGAACCAAATAGTCTTATTTCCTTCTCTGATTCAATGAAGGAATGGTTGGGAAATGAATTAGTAGGAACTGAGGACCTCCGTATGGCGAAAAAATTTTCTAGGCTTTCTATTTTGGAACAAGATATGGTGATCCAAAGGATAGATAGGGTTAGGAATAGACTTACTTGCCCTTCCTTGGATTACCAAGTAAAGAATCTGGGAGAAGGAAATAAGGAGTTTGTGCCCAAAATTAGGACTGAAAGTGAGTGGGCTGCAGCTCGTTTTCTATCACAGGATGAATTGGCAGTTGTAATTCATTCTACTTCTAAAGTGACTAATAATCCTTCTTCTTGTATGAGGACGGGTCCTGCAGCTCTGGATCAAGCAGAGGAGATAGGTATAACATCTTTTGCTGAAAGTAGTGTCTTGGAATTGGATGGCACAGTGGCATTGGTGGAGTCAACATTACCTTTGACAGGAGGAATTAGACAGGATGTAACATTACCTGGTGTTCAGGAAACTTTGGTAAAGAATATGCAATGACATAAAGAGGTTTTGGGGGTGTCTTTTGACCAAAGGGCCTCAAATGTCTTATTGCAAGAAATAGAAAGTAGAAGGGCACAAGTTGAACTTTGCCTTTCTTTTGAACCTAGGGGAGTGTCCTCAGTAAATAAAGCCATGGCCCAAGAGTTAGGGATGGGCTATCCTCAAAAAGTGTATGATGATTGTCGCAGATCTTGGAGATTTGCCTCATGGAATATTGCTGGATATATTAATAAATGTAAGGATCCGGATTGGCTTTCTTACCTGTATGGATATGATCTATTATTCTTTCAAGAAACTTGGTGTTCTGATCTCTCTCCAATTGAGATCCCAGGGTTCCAAGTATTTTC
Source organism: Sphenodon punctatus (assembly GCA_003113815.1). NCBI lineage: Eukaryota > Metazoa > Chordata > Lepidosauria > Sphenodontia > Sphenodontidae > Sphenodon > Sphenodon punctatus. Next base: position 226,626 of record QEPC01012293.1, read on the forward strand.
CCTTCCAGGGGTGAGAAGTAAAACTAGAGGGCGTTTTTCTGGGGGAATGGCAATCTTGATATCGGAGAAGATAAATGGATCTTTTGTGGAGATTGGCACGAAAAGGCGCGAACTCCAGTTGGGACTATTGAAAATATCTGGGAGAGGGGTGGTTTTGCTGTTTAATGTGTATATACCCCCAGTAGGCTCTTGTTATTATGATGCTAGTATATGGAGTGCCTTGGGAGACATTTTGGAAGAGCTGGATAATCAATATCCTGCAGTCATGTTGTTGATGGCAGGTGATTGGAATGCTAGGATTGGATTGATGGAAGATTTTTCTGATAATCCATTGTTGGGGCAGGATTTTGTTAGGGTAGGGAGAAGATCGAGGGATTTGATTAAGAATCAATTAGGTGAGCAGTTGGTCCAGTTCCTCATGATAAATAATCTTTTGGTTTTGAATGGTAGAGGTCTACTGGACCCTGATGGTGAATTTACGTATATTAGTACCCGTGGGAGAAGTATTGGGGATTATATTATAACTAAAATGGCCCATCAGGATAGGGTGAGAAATTTTGAGATAGTGATCCGCCCTGAGTCTGACCATGCTGTGCTAACGGTGGATGTTATATTGGAGACAAAGGATGAAATAGGATGCCAGTCATCCCAGAGGAAGGGTGGTATGCCTGGTAAAATCAGGGTTAGATGGTCCACAACTTTGTTGGTTAAACTTTTGGACGAATTATGGGGGAATAATTGTCTGGGGCTTAGGGAGAAAGTGATAGCAGCCAAACTGGAAGATCGGGATCTAATTTCTACCTGCTATACTTCCCTAGTAGGCATCTTAGGGGAAATACTATCATGTGATAAGCAAGATACTTCACATACAAGGGGATGGTTTGACCAAGAGTGTAGGAAGACTAAGAAACTTCTGGCACAGGCCAAACTTTCCTGGGTTAAGAGGCAGTCGGAAATTACGCAGACCCATTTCCTTGATCTAAGGAGAAGGTATAAGAGTCTGGTTAAAGAGAAAAAACGGAATGCTGTGTGGAGGACATGGGCCAAACTTAAATGTGCAGTTCTATTAAAAGATTCTAGGCAGTTTTGGCATTTAATTAATTGTGTATCACAGCCCCGAACGAGTACCCCATTTCGGGTCCTTGAGGAAGATCGCTGGGTAGCATATTTCGAGGGCCTATTTGCATTAAGAGAGGGAGAAAGGGATGGAGCGATGATAGAGAGGGAGGAGTTGGTGGACTCTTTGCCTTTAACTACCATGGTTGAATTTGAAGTAATTGTAAGTACGCAGGAAGTAATAGATTTGATCGTAGCGTTAAAACCCAATAAAGCTCCTGGGTCTGACTTTATAGTAGCAGAGGTTCTGCAGGCAAGTCCTGAATGGTGGGCTCCCATGCTAGCAGTTTATTTTTCTGCAATTAATAGATGGAAGGAAGTTCCTAGGGACTGGGGTTCATCAATAATTGTACCAGTGTTTAAAAAGGGCGACCCAGAGGACCCTAGCTGCTATCGCCCCATAAGTCTTTTGCCAGTTATTGGAAAGTTGTATGCTAGGGTCCTGTTAAAACACTTGGAGCAATGGGCAGAAGCGTGGGACTTACTTCCACAGGAGCAATTTGGTTTCCGTAGGAATAGATCTACTACGGATAGTGTTTTCATTATCCTACATATCATTACCAAGTATACAAAGATTAGGGCCGGCAAATTGTTTATGGCCTTTATAGATTTCCAGAGAGCATTTGACTCTGTCCCTAGGGTTAAGCTTTGGCATCATCTGCTCCAACTTGGATTGCATGAGGACTTATTACGTTTACTGATAAGTATCCATACGGGGAATGAGGCAAGAATCCGCCTGGCTGGAAATGGCTTATTGTCAAGACCATTTCCTATACAAAGGGGGGTCAGGCAAGGATGTGTGCTGGCCCCCCTACTGTTTAGTTTGTATTTAAATGATCTACCCCAAGCTTTGACGGATGATGAGTGTCACCCGCCTAAAATTCAAGAGCGGACTACCCCTGTGCTTATGTATGCTGATGATGTGGTCGTGATATCACAGACAAAAAAGGGAATGTTAAAATTGCTTGGGAAACTAATTAATTATTGTAATAATAAAGGTTTAAATATAAATTACCAAAAGTCACAGATAATGGTGATAGGTGGGAGAGCTAGTAAGGGTAGTTGGAAAGTAAATGATAAAAGCTTTATGCAGGTGAACTCTTATGTCTACCTAGGGATTTCTATCAGTAGAACTGGTTCCTGGGAAAGGCATCAAAAACTGTTAGCCACTAAGGCTTTGGCAGAAGCAAAGGGGATCTTGAGGTTAATGGCTAGATCTGTAGGTATTTCCATGTCAGTTGTTTTGGATGTATTTAAATCAAAGGTCCACCCTATCCTTCTTTTTGGGGCAGAGTTAATGACAACTCAATCTTTTCAACTACTAGAAGTTGTCCAGAATAAATTTCTCCGTAGCCTTCTCCGAGTCCCACAGGGAACCCCCGCCGCCGTTCTCCGGGCTGAAACCGGTATGATTTCAATTGTCCATCTGGTGAAACAGGCAGCAATTGGTTATTGGTCTCGCTTATGTTTACAGGGTGAAACTACACTACCTTTGCTTTGCCTACAAGAAAAATTGTTGTATCAAGGAGCCTTGAGGTATCCTTGGCTAACCCAAATGGCATCATATATGGGACACCTCGGCTTTTCCCTTTCCTATTTGTGTGGGAAGGGGAAAGGATGGCAGCGGAATATAGTTAAGCTCAGGATGTGGGATATCGCTAGGCAGGAAGATATGTCTGTTGTTATGGAGTGGAAAGTTGCTCCCTGTTTAAAATATGTTAAATTATATCATGGCTTCGAATGTTATCTTGATAAGCTATCGGACCAAACTTCCAGGAGAATATATACTCTTTTGCGCTTTCAGCTTTTTCCTTCGACAGTTCTTTCAGGTAGATACAATAATATCCCATGCGAACAACGATGGTGTTATTGTGGGGAATTAGAGATTGAGGACCTCAGTCATGTGTTATTACGTTGTCCGGTCTATGCAGGGATCAGGGCTGTTTGGCTAAATCCGTTATTTGATAGAGGAAAGATTGTTCCTGATATATGCAAATTGAGAACCCTCCTGGATACCCAGGAGGTAGAGGTAATGCGGTCAGTTACCTCCTTCATGTTTTTGGCCATGAAGCTGAGGGAACAAGTATTAGCGGAAGGCTGATAGAAGAAAATATGGAGGAGCTTCCAAGGCTCAGATGTTGGTAATTTTGGTAAGAGAATACCGCTATGCTGTATAGCAGGAACTCTGTTGAGCCTGCCGAGTTCTTGTGTAATTTTTGTGTTGGATGGTGGTCTTGGAAAGTTTGTTTATTGTTACTAGTAAACTGATTGAATAATGGTTAATCATTTCATTTTATTTTATTATAAATATGTGTGTATATACGTTTATATGTTTATTTTGTATTAATATTTGTTTTGTATATTATATGTTTTATTTTCTGTCTTTTTGATGTTATGATTTTATTCTTGTTTATGGCCAAGGCGAGAGGTAGTGCCATTAATAAAATTTTATTATTATTATATCACCTCCCACCTCTCGGTGTCGGCTGCCTGTTGTCCTCGCCGCCTGCTTAGTGTGAAGTCTGTCATGTCCGTGTGCTCTGTTCCAGCAGCTAGGCTGGGTCCACACCCCACGCCTCGCTGTGTAGCTGTACAATGTTGCGGCTTGTGCCCTTATTGCTTGGCCTTGGAGCTCCCCTGCTTCCCCTCCCATCCCTTCAGGGATTGTGGGGCCCTCCATTCCTTGCACTTAGTATCTGCCACTTGCAGGACCATGGCTGGCCACTCTGCCCCAGGGCTCCCGGGCCGCAGTGCCCCCGGGGCCCCCGATAGCTGGACCTTCTGCGAGACCAGGGCCCTGTGTGACCTGTGGCATTCCCCAGCCATGCAATTGCTCCTGAGCTTCCCGGACACCCTCACCGGTGCCTACAAGAGTATGAGCTCCGGACTGTGGTACTATGGTAATGTGGTGAGCGCTCGCGACTGCCAGCTGCATGCGGAGATGCTAGACCTGTCCCCTTTTCCTGATGAGTGCATCCCAGAGATCAGGTGCTCGCATGTGGGATGGTTGGCAGTGGAGACCATGTCTGCCCTCTCTGTGTGCAGCCTACACGGTCTGTCTGGTGGAGGGGGGCCCTGCCCTGGCTGTGTCCTTCTTTGGTTGTGTTCATGGGCCCGAGGTTACCAGCGGTCCCGCGGGGTGATCTATCACCGCCTGTTGGAGCTGGGTCACCTTCTGTGGACCCCAGCTGCTGACTATGGTTTGTTGGAGCCCTCTGAAACAGAGGTGTCAGCATTGGCTGGTGTGTGGTTCTGATCCGATGTGCAGGTGGGCCTCGCCATGCAGGATCCCTTTGAGGCATACTACCTCATCGCCCACCACATGTCTGCACTGGGGTACAAGCATCGGGGCATGCTTCAGTGGCCCCACTTCGTTCACCTGTCAGGCCACCAGGCCGCGGGCCCCTTCGTGGCCCCCCTGCAGCTGGCTGTGAGGCCCCCCTTTCCTTCCGGGGCCCTAGATGCTGGCCCCACTGAGAGTTCCCACCTCCTCCCCCTGCCGTGGGTTGCTTCCCACTCCCTCCATGATGTCCTTGGTTTGCTGCTGTGCTGGCTGATTCCTAGGTTCCCGCTGCCCCTGCTTGTGGCTCTGTGCCCCCTCCACAGGCCCCCCCTCTCCACCTCTGCAACTGGTGTTCCCTTCCATGGCTGCCATATCCCATGGCTGTCTCCTGGACGCTGAGCCTGCTTCCAGAACCCCGGGTGCTGCTGTCCTTCCTGGTCCGGCCTCGATCCCTCCTGTGCCCATGCCCCCCCCAACCCACTTTGGTGATTCTGTGACCGTGGGGTTCTGGGGCACCTGGACTGCACCTCCCAGTGTCCTTCCGGGGGTGGGGACTGACTTGTGGAAGGGCTGCTCTGCTATTCAGCCCTGGCTCGCCTCCTTCCCATCCACAGCATACCCTAACCAGTGCATGGGTTCCCTGACAGCCTCCTGTACTGTTCCCAGGCTGTTCCCTGTTCTGTGTGGCCTCCCCCTGTGCCTGTGCTCTGTCCCTGGGGGTCCCCCCATTCCAGGACTGTCTGTGTAGCTGTGGGGGTGCCCATGCGGGCTGAGCTGTTGTGGGGGTTCTGGGTGTCGTTCCCCGAGTCCTGCCCTGGCCCGGTTCCCCCTCCCTGTCCCCTCCCCCCTCCCTCTTCCCGTTGTGCCATGTGTGTTGTCTGTCTCGCTGTGCTCCCCCTTCCCTTCCTTTCCTGTGTGGCTGTTTGCACGCCCGGGTGTGTGTTTGTGCTGTGTGTTCCACTGTGACCTCGTTTTCCCTGTGTCTGTTGTGTGTGCTGCCTCGGCAGTTCTTCTCCCTCCTCCCCCTCCCTTCCTGTTTCCCTTGTGTGGGCATTCCCTGTCAGCACTTTTGGCTTCCTTTGCCCTCAGCTGGCCCGGTCAGCCTCCCTCCCCTCCCCGGTGCCTTCTGGGTGTTTTGACCATGGCCCGGAAGCAGTGTAATATCTGTTGTGCTGCTCCAGACCATGATCTGCCAGTCCAATTCCCTACTGTGGTCCTGCTCCCATCACATCTGTTTGGGCGCTCTCTTGCCCACGGCTGGTCGTTAGCCGGCTCGCCACCGCTGGGAATCCACTGTGGTGAATCAGGCGCCCATAATGTTTGAAATCACCCATAGTTGGTGTAGCTACTAGGGATGCTGGTCTGGAGGGGCCTGGTTTTGGTGGAACTTTTTTTTAAAAGGCCTATGTGCTTGGACAGGCATTTGGCTATCACGGATAGGGTGTAGCTACTACGAATGTTGGTCTGGATGGACCTGTTTGCTTGCAGTGCAGCCCTGAAATTGGCCAGACTTTTTAAAAGGGGCCTTTGTGCTTGGACAGGCATGTGGTGGTGTAGCTACTAGGGATACTGGTCTGGACAGGTCTGGTTTGCTTGTAATACAGCCCTGAAACAGGCCAAACTTTTTTTAAAAGGCCTGTGTGCAGGCTTTTGGCTGCCAGGGATAGGGTGTAGCTGCTAGAGATGCTGGTCTGGATGGGCCTGGTTTGCTTATAATGCAGCCCTGAAACTGGCCAGACTTTTTAAAAAGGGCATGTGTGCTTGGACAGGCATTTGGCTGTCTGGGGACTGGAAGCCTACCCTAGAAAACTACAGGCAGCTAAGGAGAGCATGAACTTGAAGAGGGTTCTGGATAATGGTAAGTGATGGCACGGGGTTGGGAGAGTCTTGGACCTCTTCTTTCGGGGAGAGGTCCATAAAGAAGAAAAATTTAATGCGCCATTCAAAATGCAAACATCTAAAGTAATTTGCTTCTTTTTTCTATCCAGTTTGTCTGAGATCTGTCATGATTCCACACCTCGCCTTGTTTTCCTTGTGGACAGAGGAGAGGGTAGGAAGGAACACGGCAGAAGAGAAGGCTGCAAACAAGGAAACCCTTTCCCCCACTAAACTCATCTCTTCCCCTTCCTCTTCTTGTGCTCCAAAACCAAACCCTTTTCCCTACTACTCTCCTCTGTCCTGTCCTTCTCTTCCCTTTCATTCTCTTCTGATTCAGCTTGTCACAGACCAGGGAGCTAACTCGGTCCTCCCAGTTCTCTAAGCCAGAAGGAAGGCTTGTCCCAAAGCCTACACCTTCAGAAGACTACAGGTGGTCAAGCATGCCATGAAAATCGAGGATTCGAAGGTTCAGCATAAAAGTAGGAGATGGCAACGTGATCTATTTTTTTTTAACCTACTATGGTTAATTTGGATCTGGTGGGAAAGAGAGTGGACGGGACCCTGGTAAGAGGGTTCTCTATCCCACAGTGGAAGTGCTTCACACAACAGCATTCCCAGCATTAAGTAATGTAATGTCCATCCAATATTAACCCTGGGAACTCCTTGCTGCTGGGTTATGCCAGTCCACTGGCCTTCCATTGCCCTGGCTCTGCCCCTAGGCCAGGCTCTGCCCCTAGGCCCACAGGTTGAAGCCACCCACTGCCCCACCAGCCTCCCAACCTGCCAGCCGCCACTGACAGGCAGTGCTTTGGATACCTGGTTGCCAGAAAGGACCCCCCTTCAGGCGCCTGTCCTTTAAAAACTGGCTGCTCTGCATGGGGGGGCAGGTAGTGCCAATGAAGGGCAACATCTAAGGGCACCCTTTCGGAGGGGTATGAGCTCAGGGGTGGTGGGGTGGGGTCTTTCCTGTGTAGGAGGAGGGGGGGTTGTAGAGGGAGTAATTTTATTTGCACTATTTAAATTACTGTTACTATTCATACTGTTTAAATTTAATGTTTAAAGTATTTATTGTTGTACTGTGGTTTATTAATTATTATTATTATTATTAAAGAGTTGTAATGCCATTTTGAGTCCCTCAGAGAAAGGCAGGTTAGAAATCTAAAATAATAATATATACCTTTCATGTAGGGTTTTTAAAAAAAACAAAAAAACCCACAACATTGTGTGCATGCACAAACAGTGGATGAAATCCAATAGCTCACATACACTGCCCCCCTACTTGTGCCGCATGGCCAGAATGTGCATGCTCAGGTACGCGCACACACCCCATGGGGAGCACAGCTGCACAGGGCAAAGATGCAACTCAGGATGATTCGGCCTCCTGAGCCCCTCCACACTGCGTCCCAAGGGATGGAGAAGAAACCATGCTTGTTCCATCCCCTGAGCTGGGGTGTGTGGGGACTTGGGGGGTGTGGTTGGGGGAGGGGATTGCATTGACCTGGGCTGAGCCTTTGCCCGGCATGGCTGTGCTGCATACGGGATACGTGTGCGTGCCTGAGTGCATTTGTTCTGGCCCCAGCACTGTGCCTGCAGAGCTAATGTGCACACACATGGTGCCGTGTAAAGCTGAAACAGTACCCTCCAAAATGGGTACACCTGTCGAATATGCACTACGGAGATCTGTCGTTTGCAGATGGGGTAACAGTCCCTACTCGCACACTATCTGATGAGCACTCGTTTTTTATTTTAAATGGGAAAAACTATGGTCGCACGTGTATGTGTGTGTGTGTAAGTAAATGCCCACTAATTTTATAAGAATTTTAAAAGGGCTAGTTATAAAACTTTTCTAGTTATAAAACTAGAAAAGGGCTTGGCCAGGAAGAGGGTCACATAGAACCTAGGGCCTTTGGCCCAACTGCTCCAAGAGCCAGACTAGAAGGCTTTTTTCAAGACACTAACTATAAGCTGTTTGTATGACTAATATGCAATAGGGGTGTACAATTCTCATCGTTTAATAATGAAAATGAATGGAGTCCTAGTGTAATTAAAGTAACAAAAATGAATGAGTAAGCACATTACATTAGTTTGGTTTAATTTGTTTTTGTTTTTATTTGCCAGCACCATTTTGGAAATGAGCATGCATGCGCAGAACAGCCCCACTGGCCATTTTGTGATTTTTTAATATTATTTTAAATAAAATATAACCCCCAAATAAACAGAAACGGTAGAGTCCTTTACAAAACCCCATGAAAATGAAAGGGGTTTTATGAAAAAACAAAACAAAAAGAACAATGTGCCTTCTGCACATCCCTAATATGCAGTGTCTTTCCCCATTACCAAACTAACTACAGGGAGTCAGTGGTAGCTTTGTTGCTGGAGCTTTGGAAAGGAAATGGGAACACTGGAAATTCAAGGCTGCTATAAGCAAGGAAACTATGTAAACAGAGATTATTACACAGCGGGGTGGGGGAGCCCCAAAGCAAACTTACAAATGCAGGAAATCACATTTTCAAATTACCATACAGTCCAGAATTGAATCCTTGACCTATCAGTCTCCTGTGCTCTGTTCTATCACCAGAAGTGCAGGGGAAAGGGTTAGCTGCACTGTTTCATTCAGCTAGCAGGAAAAGGACTGTACACAGGGCCAACCAACAGTATCAGGTTTAAATTTCTTCTTTTATTATTGTTTGCAATGTTGGCATAAAAATGTTAAGCTACTCCATTGCACTAAGTAAAAGCCAGGAGGGAATATAACAATCAATTGGCTCAAGATATAAGCCAGGGGGAAAAGCTAGTCAACAGCTGTGGAAACAGAATTAAAACTTGCATAAATTGGAAATGGTGTTTCCTGAATACTAGGCTTTAAATCCAAGTAATAAAAGTAACCATAATCCCAACACAGGATTCAAACTAGGTCAACAGGACATTAAACTGAATTTCTGTTGAGGACTTCCAAAATAGCCAATCACTTAAAGCCTATTGACTAATGTCAAAGAGTTCAGGTTTGCTCTTCCCACAGACCTGGATTTTGAAATAAACCAAACCTTTGAACAAATGAGGGAGTAACTGTTTAGCAACAAGGTGCTGATGAGTAGATGGGATGCTTAAGTCAAGCTGCCTTTAAATGCATTTGAATATGGTGAGAGAAAGATAAGAAACTAGGATGCCAAATATGCAAGAGATTGTATACCAAAGAGAATGAAGGGCGTATTCTTAAATACTAGATATTTAATGTTTAGGAAGGTGGTAAAGAATCTAAAATACAGTACCACAGAAATATAGTCCAGATTCAAAATCAGGTAACTGAATTATGCTCACTTACTCCATCTGCATTTTAATTTTAATTTAGATATGTTATTTGGTTTCATTCATTTATATTTAGATAAATTGTTTGATTTGTCTTCAATTTGCTTTCCTCAAATATCTCCCCACCCAATCTAAATATATTCTCTCATCATAAATCAGAAAAATCCTTGTTCCCTACTTATCTTTACAACTAGTGCCTCAATCTACTTCTTCTCCACAGTACTCTTTGGGCACCAAAAAAAAAAAAAATGGCACAAAAATGGCTCCCCAATATGCTAACCTTTTTACAGGCCACCATGAAGAATACCTTAAATATAAGAGGTCTTTCAAATGCACTTTTAAAAAGAATGCATGAGCTCTGATTCCAATGATAACTGGAGACTTCCAGCTTGTCTAAAAGCTCCCCACTCAACTTTTTTTCAAAGCGTGTTTTTCAACATGCTAGAGCCAGTCACTCATCTAAAAATGCCCCCAGACTATGAGGCTTTCTTTAAGGGCCAGTATCCTCTTAAGCCATGATTTGTACTATACCCTGCCACACAAGGGCATACCAAGAGAGAAGTAGATCTTCAGTACCATGAAGTTGCTTTCTTCCAGTGACCAAGGATCATGATGGTGAGGTTTAAAAGTCCTCCAAGAGGATATGATGTGAGCTGAAAGCTACCTGTCAGGAGATGTGGCTTCAGTCACAATGCCCTGTGTATTGCTGTACCTACTGAGAGGCTGATCTGGGTGCTGAAAGCATCTGGGTGCTGTTTCTTGTGGGGAGATTTCAAGTGGATCTCCAGCTTCAGGATGCCCTATCGCATCATCTTGCAGATAGCTGGGACCATCAGGCCTAAGTTGGAGAAAGAGGTCACGGTAGAGCTGCAACCAAACACCTGAAGATTTGGGCACCCCAGACAAACCAGGGGTGTTTAAATCTACCTGGCACCATTCAGGCACCCTTGATGCCCAAACAGGACCCGACAGGCTGCTCAAATGCATCGACTGGCCTTTGAAAGTGACAGCCCCCAGCTGGGACCGCTGCAGAACCCAGGTCTTCAGCAGCCCAGGCCATAGCTTGTCAATTTCAAAGGTCACTTCCTCCCACTCCCATAGTGCCTCTCACCTGAGGGGAGGGGGGGGGGAGCACCAGCCAGCTTTTTAAATAGTGACAAGCCCTGGACAGGCCCTGGCTGGGACTGCTGTGGAGCTGGGCTCTACAGCACTCATGGCTGAAACTTGTCAGTTTCTCTGGGTAATGCTCACATTTTTCAGCATCAGGCACCAGGCTGGTTCTCAGGTAACCTGGTGGCAAATGGGGTGCCCCAAAATGTGGGCATTACTCACGGGTACCATTTTTAGTATCCAATGCAACTCTAGAGCTTGGTGATGCAGTCTCTCATCCATGTCCACTGTCATATAGATAGATATGGAATCCTCTTGGTGTACCAACCACGCTGCTGCACAGTTGATTCCTTGACTTCTCTAGCTGAGCTGGTCTCAGATATGGTGTTGAGATCACCTAGACATTGTTCTGGGTGATTTCAACATACGCGCCAAGACTAGCCTCTTAGGGGCAGAGCAGGAGTTCATGACCGTGATGACAACCATGGACCTATCCCAATTAATAACAGGCCCGATGCCTGAGGAGGACACATGTTGAATTTGTTTTGCACCAGCCTGGAAACAGGGGCTCCGATTATTGGATCTTACCCCAGTGACGAGCTCAGATACCAGCCCTCCTATGCTTCGTCAGCATGGTGAACTGGTTAGGTTGGTCCATCCCTAGAGACTGATAAATCCAATCAGTTTCCAGAACTCTCTGGGGGATATATTCCACTGACCTTGATAGTTGCTCTGTTGATGTCCAGGTCATCTTGTGGAACAACATTTTGACCATCGCCATCAACACAGTTGAACTTGGTGTCCACTCCCACCACTTCATCAGCACAGGTCCCGCTGGTATATGGAGGACCTAAGTCGGTTGAAGCAGGAGGGTAGGCAGTTAGAGCACAGGTGGCATTGGACTTGGGCAGAAGCTCACTGATTGTGGCATAGATCGTTTTTGAAACACTATGCAGTGACTGTGATGGTAGTGAAGAAAGCTTTCTTTTCCGCTATCGTAGCATCTGCAAAGTCCCGTCTGGCAAAGCTGTTCTGGGTGGGGAGGGGCCTGGCTAACCTGACTTGTCTCTGCCAGGAAATGGAGTCATCTTATGCCCACTGTGATATTTATACTAATTACTTTGCAGAATGCTTATATTCACCATGACTTGGGCGCTGCCATTTTGACTATAGATTCAGGGTTTGGGGTTATGGAAGCTCATTCTTGTCCTGATTATTTGGATCACTTTCAGTTGGCATCACCAACTGATGCAAGAGAGGTGCTTTAGGGTGGTGATAGCAACCAGTTGTGAATTAGATATTGCCCGTCCTGACTGGTGAAAGCCAGCCAGGAGACTTTGGGGCTTTGTTGGTTGGGGTTGTCAGTGCCTCCCTATGGGAGGGAGGGTGCCAGACCCACTTAAAACTGCAGTGGCCCATCCCCTGCTTAAGAAACCATCTTTGGACACTATCGGCCTCTCTCTAAACTTTCCTTTTTAGGCAAGGTTATTGAACAGATGGTTGCTTAACAGCTCCATGTCCATCTTGATGTTATTGGATTCCTGGTATTTCAGTCAGGTTTTTGTCCTGGGTACAGCAAGGAGACTGCACTTGTAGCTTTAGTCAATGATCTGCACCTTGAAATGGACAGGGGGAATTCTACCTTGTTGATTTTGTTAGATCTTTCAGAAGCCTTTGATACGGTTGATCATGAGGTGGGGTTGACATAACTTCAGGACCTGGTTAGGGTGCTTGGGAGCGCTTGAGTGGTTCTGCTCTTTCCTGCCGGGGAGGTCTCAGAGTGATGCTGGGTGATTGCACATTGTCTCTGCAGAGCCTACCCTGTGGTGTCTTGCAGGGTTCTATTCGGTCTCCTCTCTTGTTCAATGTATATTTGAGGTTGCCATGCGAGATGATTTGGAGGTGTGTGGTGAGGTGTCATCAATATGCTGATGACACTCAGGTCTATATTTCTTTTTATTCTAACCCAGGTCCTGCAGGATTGGTGCTTACCCAATGCCTGACTGCAGTTGAGGACTGGATGAGGGTGGGCCGATTGAGGCTGAATCCTGACAAGATTGAAGTAATGATGGTTGGCTGACCCTTTGACTTGGAGAAGATTGGGACACCTGTTATCGATGGAGTCCAGCCCCCTCTGGTCAATCAGGTTCACAAACTTGGAGTGATTTTGAATACCTTTCTATGTCTGGAACATCAGGTTGCAGCAGTGGTCATGAGTGCTTTTCACAAACTCCATCTGCTGCCCAATTTTGTGGAACTCTCTTCCCCAGGAGCTTCAAGCCTAAGCATCTTCTGGAGGCAGCATAAAATCTTTTTATTTAAAAATAAAATAAAATTTGTGGGTGAGGATAGGGGTTGGTTGGGTTTCTGGGGAGGGTTGTGGGGAGCGTGGGAGTTTTGAGAGAAGGCTGTATACTCAACGTTTGTGTTACTGCTGTGAACCCAGTTCCAATCAGATGCAATTTCCCTTTTCCTGATAAACGGTTTCCTACTATACCCCTAACCATATGTTTACTTTAGCCTTGTCCTTGCTGTGCAACACTGCACATGTGAAAACACTCCTGGGCCACCAAGGCCATTCCCTGCATGCATGTCCTTTTCTAATATGATACTGATGCTGGCAGTTCCATTTTGGAAAAGAGCACGCTTGTGCAGAATGGTTTTTTTTATTATTATTTTAAAATTAATTAACACATTTTAAAAATCACTGCAAATGCACAAGATACCCACCAGACCATTCTACGCATGTGCATCCTTTTCCAGAATGGTACTGCTGCTGTCATCACCGTTTTGGAAAAGGGCTCCACCTGGAGATTGATAAGGGGAATTGTACCCTGCTGATCCTATTAGTTCTTTCAGCAGCCTTTGATACAGTTGATCATGAGGTGGTGTTGACGTGTCTGCAGGATCTGGCAGGGGTGCACGGGATTGCTCGTGTAGTTCTGTTTGTTCCTGTCATGGCGGTCTCTGTGGGGAGTGATGGGCAATTGCTCATCATTCCCTCATGACTTCCCTTGTGGGAATCACCATCTTGTCTTCTCTCTTGTTCAACGTGTATATGAAGCCACCGGGCGAGATCATTTGGATATTTGGAGCGAAGTGTCATCAATATGTTGATAATTAGGGATACAAATTTGTCATGGGAATTTTGTTAAGAAGTCATGAGTTGGTCATGGCAGGAATGAGAAAACATCGCAGAAAACTCATGGGTAATTTAAAAAAAAAACAAAAAAACCTTTATTCAATATTGTATTTTGCAAAACCCCTACCCCCCTTATATTGTAAACACAGGGATTAGATTGTAACCCCCCAGCACAGATTGTAACCCACCCAGCACAGAATAGGAGGAGGAAAACACCCCCCATTCCTTAGATTGTAAACCTAGAGATTGTACAGCCCTTTGAAAGCCCCAGGCTTAGATTGTAAACCCAAACAGCGGATAAAGGCAGAGGAAATGCTGCCATCTCCTCCTGGGCGCCTCTTGAAGTTCTAACAACGGTAACGTTCTCTGCCTCTGATCTCACCACCACGCCATCCCATGCCACCACTTGACCATGCCCAAAGCTCCACCCTCCACAAGAAACAACATTGAGGAAGGGTTTGGAGCTCCTGGGAGAGGCCATGGCTTTAGCTAGTGGTACCCTTCTTGCCATGCTGCTGCGTCTCCACAGTCAGGGAGGGCTTTGGAGCTCCAGGGAAACATCGTGGGTCTTCTTAGCACCATTGAGCATGTTCTTCTCACCAGTTTCTTGCTGGCTCTGCTCTTCAGTTTGGGGAAATCTCGAAAAACCTGGGGAAATCACGGAAGTCATGGGAAGATCTCAAAAGTCATGGATGGAGGCAAGTGTCACTAAAACATGACTTTTGTAATGACCGTGACAAATTCTTAGCCCTACTGAAAATACCCAGCTCTACCTCTCTTTGGTATTCGTCCCAGGGTCCTGCAGTCTCAGTGATGTCTGCCAGCTGTTGGGGACTGGATGAGGATGATCCAATTGAGGTTGAATGCTGACAAGACTGAAGTGATGATGGTTGGCTGGCCCTGTGACTTGGGGGAAATTGTTACTCCTATTACTAATGGGGTCTGCCCCCTTTTGTCACTCAGGTCTGCAGAGTTGGAGTGCTTCTGGACCCCTTTCTATGCCTGGATCTTTAGGTTGCTGTGGTGGCCAACTATCTGGTGAGGCCTTTTTTTTCTGACTCGGATCTGGCCACTGGCATCCATGTTTTCATCACCTGAAGGCTAGATTAGTACAATACACTCTATGTTGGGCTGACCTTGATAACTTTCTGGGAGGTGCAGCTGGTGCAGAATGTGGTGGCTTGGCTCCTTTCTGGGATGGATCACTGGGAGCACATTACACCAGTGCTTCGGAGTCTTCAGTAGCTACTGATAGCTGTCTGGGCTCAATTCAAAGTGCTGGATTTGTCCTTTAAAGCCCTAAACATCCTGGGCCCCACTTATCTGAAATACCGCCTGTCCTACCATGCTCTATGGCATCTCCTGTGGTTGGAAGATTCTCTTCTATGGGTTCCACTCATTACTCTTGCCAGTATGATGGGGGCTTGCAGGAGGCACTCTCAGATGCTGTCCCAATATTGTAGAAATCCTTCCCCCAGGACGTCCGTTTGAGTCAGAGCCTGGGCATTTTTCAGAGGCTGTGCAAACCTTTTATTTTTGGTAAAGTACTTGGCACGCAGGGATAGGGAATAGGTGAGAAGTATTGGTGAGTTGGGATTGGAGCAGATGTTTTTGTTGAATTGTACTTTAGTTGTACACCTTTCTCAAAATATTTCGATCTCTTGGCTTTTACAATTTTGCTTTCTTCTGGTTCTTTCACCACTTCTTTAGGCTTTTTCTTTTTCTTTCCATTGTCTTAATTTGGTCAGTCATCCTCTCCTTTATCTTATATTTGAGAATAGTTTAAGACAGAGACCCCTCTACTACAGATCTCAGAAGCGTTGCACCAGTATTGCATTGCTGCTGTGCACAACCAGTGGCAACTGCTATTCATGCGATGAAAACCCCCATCTGTACTGGCAGGCCTAGAACAACAACAGCCTATGTAACACTTGTGCCACTTAACGTTATGGAATACTGATAGCACTTAAAATATTTTTCAAATTTACAACTACTGCTTCCCAACTTTCCTTTTGAAATACGATGTAAATGTCCAAAAGTTAATTCCAAATCTTCAGACTGGAGTAGTAGTCCCAGCCAGGTCTCCTTCACTACAAACTCAGTAAAAAAAAGTCCACTACAGTCTTTGTTCCATTTTGAATGTGAAAATCTATTTTCTTCCTCTGCTCCCCATCTATTCACAGTTGTGATCACTCTTTTTACCCTTTCTGTAACATCTATTTGCATGCCTGACACACTTTCATTCCCCTGAGCACACCACAGAATTGACATGACAACATAATTTATAATTCTAACAGTACCGTAGGGAGGCTTTTTCCTGGTCTGACTCCCTTGTTCATTTAGCAGTTCTGCCTCTGCACTTTTGTTTCTTTCCCCCGCTCCTCCCTCCTCCCACTGCTGATTTATCAATTCTTGTAGAGTTACAACTCTTTTGCAACTTGTTCCCAAACCTCCTTAGATGTGGCATGGGGATGTTTCACTCTATATATGGCTTTAGTTTCTTGCACACATGTGGACACCCCTTGCTCACCATGGGTCTACTGTATTTACATCCATATCTTTATGGAACAATCACCTTCTCATTTCCTTGTAAGCTTACGGCATTTTCCCAAAAGAGTTAACGTTTACATCTGTGTATTACTAGTATTTTCTAAAACTACTATCCTTTGCCCAGTCTGGCTTTATAGGGAAGGGAGAAAATATTATTTAACAGGGGTCCCATACAACATTTTCCTTTGTAATGGATTGAGTTGAGCTGAGATTTTTAAGGTGTCTCTTTTCATGCTGTGCTTACTTACCCACTCCAATGCCCTTACTGTGCGACGTGGGGCTGGCAAACTTAATTCTAATGGGGAATCTAGTTTTTCCTTCTGCATCTTACCTCTTCATCATCTCCTGTATGATCCTTAATGCTATATTTACAGAAAAAGTCCAGACCTTCTAGGACAAATGACTTTTGATATCCTTACTCCTCTTGAGGAAAAATATAACTGCCACCATCTTAAAACTGAACACCAAGAAAAATAGAGGAAATAAAAGCTCTGACACTAGTACCACTAAACCCTCCCTCTTTCTGTGCACACACTATACTTATATTAAAGGGGAAGCCATACCTGGATTTTCCAGGACAACTATGAGTTAACACCTCTTTTGTTATCTGTCTGGCAGTCATGGAAAACTGCTGCAGAGTCTCCATGAAGGGAGATGTGAAAGACAGTAATTTGCAAGCCAGAAAAGGAATAAATCAGGCATTTTCAAGCAGGGATGTCCTGGAAAATTCAGGACACTTGAGAGGTATCGGGGAAGCAAATGGTCCCCAACATGTGTTTAAACAGTTCCCTTTCTGCATCCTGAACTAATTTTGGTTTCAGTAGGAAAACATCATAAAGAAATTTAATTTCAGACATCAAATATACTTAAAGGGCATTTTTACAGGAGATGCAGACCCATGGGTTTCCCGGTAAATGCAGTAATTATCTGCTCCTGTAAATGCCTCTCTTGTGAGCTGTCTGGGAAAACTCCCAGATTAGTAAAACTTGGATATTGAGATTTTATTAAACCACATTTTAAATCTCTTGCGAGCTCTCCCTGGTTGCTGTGCAAACAACTGATGGGGCGGGGGGAAGGGCCCAGAGCAGCACACCCACTCTCCCTGACTACCCCGACAAACAGTCATTTGTTGAGGCAGCCAGGGAGTGTGCGCATGCTGTTCCGGACTTTGCCCATTCAAACTCCCCTCTCTCCTCTTTAAGAGCATACTGTTGGGGTTAAATATGTATATTCCAATTCCTCTTCTCTCTCTATTGTCTGTCTATATATTTCATCCTCTCACATGGCAAGTACCCTCTTATTTACACTGATTCTCAAATATCCTTCTCCACCTCTGACCTATCACCCTCTGTTCAATCCTGCATCTCGACCTCTCTTTAATTTCTGCTCCTGATGGTCACAGCATCAAGTTAGCGTAGTCAAAGCTGAACAAAACTACCACTGAAGAGGAGTGCAGATTCATAATAAGTGGTGTATTTCCTGCACAGAAATGGTTATATTTTTAATGCCAAGTACTTTGTGCTGTGTACTGTATTTAGTCTGTAAAACATTGGAATCCTGTTAGGGAGAAATGGTCTATATATACTATTATTGCTATTGACATTTACAACAGAAACAAGAGCAACAACATAAAAAAATAAAGGAAAATCTCAAAATGACACAGTTAGTTAAGGATTAGCTGTGAGAATTGATACAAAGCTAGTAAAAATGTGTTTATATATAGAATATAAAATAGAACTAAAACTAAACATGGAAAATAGTTGTATAATACAAAAACTAGAAAAACATTTTTTTCTAAAATACTTTGAAAATACAGATTTATATATTTCAAGGATTGTTCACTAAGATGTTTCAGCCAGAGCAAACAATATTACTGGGCTTAGTAACAGAAACAATGACAGTTCTCCAGGATATATATATTTTATAAGTGTATACATCCTTCAATGACACAAAATATAGCATCAACAATCTTAACCTCCTACTTGTAACACAGAGATTTTGAATCATGGTTTATAGCTAAATATGAATGAGGCAAATGTGGGAGATCTTGAGAACCTTCCTGTTACACCACTCATTTCCCATAGGAAAAACAAAATCATGAAGAACTCATATATTGCATATACACAATATTGAAAGTCTACAGAAATTTTCTATCCAGAAATCTCTAAGATAATCGGCACCATGACAAATACCTACAGGCTATGTATACCCTTTCTATATCCCTGAGTATATGTGAAGAGTATGGTTAATTAATGAGATTAACCTGCCCTTTTATTAGGTATGCGCCCGCAGCAGCCACATGGCCTCCACCCACAGGACTCATGGTGGAGCCTTGAAGAATGTGGAGCCTGATGTGCAGCTGAATGAGGTCTGATATGTACCCATGTATCCAAGTACCATCAATTAAAGGCGGAAATATAGGTGATGGTGGATAGGGATGGGAGAACGCGGTTTGGATGTTCAGAGTTTGGACCGAACGTCCGAACTGAACTCTTGAACGACCGAATAGTTTGGTTGTGTTCAGATGAGTTCAGGGGCAGGAAAAACGTCTTTCCAGGGCCAAAAATTAGGTTTCAGTTTTGATTTCATTTCAGTTTCGCTATTTTTGAATGTTCGGCCAAGTTCGGCCAAACCAAACTCGGCTGAACCGAACCATCGAACCCAAACTCTGGTTTCAAACCGAATGACCAAACATCCAAACATCCTAACAGTATTCTGTTCCCCCATCCCTAATGGTGAAGTGCCGCTATCACACCATGATCCTGACCAGGAAGCCACTTGCAATGCAATCAGGATCGGGTCTGGCCATGGAACAAATGCTCCTGCGACTGGGCCTGGGGGAGCCACACAAATGTGTGGCCAGATGGCACCACCTCCATGCTGTGCCTAGTGGCCCATGCTCACATGATGAGCAGTCCACACTCAAATGATGAACAGCCATGGCCGCCGGTCATGGTGGCTACTCCAGACAGGGCTTGGAACAGTGGGCTACCACACAATAGCCTGATGTGGCCTTGTTGGGCAGACTATTTTTCAGAGCATGTTGGCAGCTAGCCTAAGCTGAGGTCTCTGGAATCTCAGTCTGGGATAGCCACCGACAAGCCAAGGAAAATTCCAGGGAAACTTCAGGATTGCCCCCAACAAATGTGACAGTGACCAGTGGGCCAAAGTGAATCCAAGTAGGCCTAAATGGGCCATTGTCACATTTGTTAACACCCAAGTTGTGTGCAGCACCTCCACATGTATAGGTCCACCAGAACCATAGAGTTGTGGACAGAAATCCTACAATATCATCATCAGGTCATAGGCAAGTCAGTATAATCTTATTACAGTTATCAATGGATACTGATAGCAAAAATAATATCAGCTTGGGGATTTTGACTCTGTCTTTGGCCACAGCCAAAGTGGGGGGTCACAATGGAGAGGGCATTCGCGGTGGCCACGCCGCGCCTTTGAACTCCCTTCTGGAGGAAGCTCGCCTGGCCCCAAGCCTATTGACATTCCGGTGAAGTTGTAAAACCTGGCTGTTC
>QEPC01012293.1:254586-285062 GCA_003113815.1 Sphenodon punctatus
GATTTAATGTGGACAAGTGCAAAGTGATGCACATTGGGAAAAATAATCCAAATTATGAGTACACAATGCTGGGTACTAAGCTAGGAGTTACCACTCAGGAAAAGGATCTGGGAATGACTGTGGATAATACACTGAAATCCTCAGCCCAGCGTGCTGCAGCGATCAAAAAAGCAACTAGAATGTTAGTTTTATTCTCTATTCCCTTGAGAATAATTCCTGAGGATGTCATAATGCCTCTATACAAACCAATGGTGCAACCACACCTTGAATATTGTGTGCAGTTCTGATCGCCATCTCAAAAAAGACATAGTGGAACTAGAAAAGGTACAAAGAAGGACAACAAAAATGATCCAGGGTATGGAACAGCACACGTATGAGGAGAGGCCTGATAGGTTGAGGCTCTTCAGCTTGAAAAAGAGACGGCTGAGAGGAGATAAGATAGAGGTCTATAAAATCATGAGTGGTGTGGAACTTGTAAACAGGGAACGGTGATTTACCCTCTCAACTAGTACTAAAACTAGGGAACACTCCATGAAACTCATAGGTGGCAGAGCAAAAACAGATTTTAAAAGTATTTTTTCACTCAGTGTACAATTACGTTGTGGAATTTAATGCCAGGGAGGTGGTCAAGGCCAGCAGTATAGCTGAGTTTAAAAGAGGTTTGGGCAAGTTTCTGGAAGATAGTTCCATTACCAGCTATTATCCAGATAGGACTGGGGAACAAAACCCTTTACTGTCGGGAGCCTGGGAATGACCCACAGGGAATGGATAGCATGGTGACCTGTTGGGTGCTTCTCCCAGGCCCTCGTGACTTGCCCCTGTCGGAGGCAGGATGCTGGGCTTGATTGGTCTGACCCAGTATGGCACTTATGTTCTTATGAGATGGACAACAGGCAAGGCTGGAACAGAAAAGCCTTCACATTGTAGTGGCATTGTGGAGCCAGTTAATGCCTGGTAACCACAAAGGTAATAGATTCAAGGCCCACGATTTCCATGCTACCAGTAAACTCAGACACTCTCTGTTCAAGGTATTATTTTCCAAGGCTGTCCCTGACTAGTGGCTGCTTCTTTCAGTTACCAGGTCCTTGCTCTGGGTGTTCCTCTCAGTCAACTTTAACACCTCCACAACAAAGGCTCCACAAATTGTCTGGGTTTCCATGATGGGTCTCCAGCTAGACTGTAATTGGAGTGTTTCATTCACAGGGCTTCTTGGTCATCTGGCCTCTATGGCTGAGACAAGAGCACGTGTTCTGGTTCTGAAAGGAAATACCAACCTTTCGGGAGTGCTTGTGAGTGTCCTTCAGCACTTTGTCCATTTCTGGTAATTCTGAGCCTCTGCCATTTCCCCATCACTTTCTGGGACTTTTTGTCATTTTCTGGAGAGGTTTTCATCCCTTTCCAGGGCTTTTGTATCATGTCCATCATGTTCTGGGACTTTCCCCTCACTTTGTCACTTCCGTCACTTCCTGGGGCTTTATCATCACTTTCTGGGAATTTTAATGTCATTTTTATGGCGGTTTTACAGCACTTTTATAGCAATTTCTAGCACTTCCCTGGTGCTTAGGCAGCATGTTTTCATCTCCTCAGCCCCCAGGGGTGACTGCGGGGCACACACAAGGTTTGGCAGAGCTCTGTTCAATGTGCAAAAAGTTACAGAAAATGGCAAAAACAGCAGGAAAGCTGCTTAGTTTCCATGTCACATGTATCTTGGTGAATGCCCTGGTTCTGACAGAAGCAGCACTCACCAGGATTTTTTGTTTCAAGTCTACCCAGCTTCCATTGCAATTAAAAGGCCTAGCACAATCCTTAATCCAGAGCACACAAAGCGTTTCTCCTTCCTCTAATATCCTGAAAGACTAAAAATTTATTTTCCTAGCCATCTTCCATTTATTGAGGGAATGAATGAAGGCCACTGTGGATTCCTTAATCTGGTTAAGGGTAAAAATGATAATTTACTTATTCCAAGTAAGCAGCAGTGTCATTACTGTACTGTCCCCCACACTCACTATCCTTCCATCTGTGTTCCACAGAGATTAAAATCTTCTACAGGTTCACAAAAGTAGCATTTAATTTCCCATCTTTACCAGTTTTACTCATTTCCTCAACAACTAAAGCCACCCAGGTAATAGACCTCATGTGGAACCAAAAACAACTGATTTGGAGGGATGGGAAAGGATAAAATAGATGTCTCTGTACTTAAGGAGGAGTTATTCCAACTCCTTGGGACTATAAGGCTTTGACCTGTTGTCAAGAGAGTCTAGACCATCAGTAAGGGCCAGGAATGGATGGTTTGACAAAGATTGTAGAAATATGAAACACTCCCTGCTGAAAGCCAAAAAAGAGTGGCTGTCTTTGGCCTCACCAGTTTACTATAAGGCCATTATAGATTTAAGGAATGAATATAAAAAAATAATTAAATAAAAAAGAATAACTATGAAGTTAACTTTTGGTCCCTACTTAACCTGGCAGCAGCATCGCAAAATCCCTCCAAATTCTGGGCATTATCTAATCAATTCTGCAGAGGTAGGCCTAAACATAGAAAGAATTATATTAAGGACGATACATGGGTGGAGTTTTTTAAGACCCTTTATGAGGATCCACTGACTGATTTGGAGGAAATCTGGATGCATATGGAAAATTATGTGCAGGAGAATAATAGCTTTGAATCTATGGTAGTGGAGCAAGAAATGTATGTAGCCATCTCCAAACTAAATTCCAACAAAGCACCTGGAGAAGACTTTATTATAGCAGAAGTATTTAAGTCTAACCCACACTGGTGGGCTGCTCTTTTAGCAAAAGTTTTTTCAGCTATTAATGCAACTAAAGAGATCCCATCGGAGTGGGGTAAGAGTATTATCATCCCGTTCTTCAAGAAAGGTAACCCTAGGGATCCTGTGTGCTCCCGCCCAATAAGTCTTCTCCTAGTATTGGGGAAACTATATACAAGAATCTTGCTAGACCGACTTCAAACTTGGTCCAGTGTAAATAACCTAATCCCACCTGAGCAGTTTGGGTTTAAACCCAAATGCTCAGTGATACATAACTGTTTCCTTCTGGTGCACCTGGCCAATAAATATGTAACCATCCAACGTGCCAAGCTTTACCTTGCCTTTGTGGACCTGAAGAAAGCCTTTGACACTATACCTAGGACTAAACTTTGGCTAAAATTGATCGCTATGGGAATAAATAAAGATCTACTGACCTTGATTATATATCTTCATACTGGTAACGAAACCAAAGTCAGAACTGGCAGCAGTGGTAAATATACACACCAATTTCCCATCCAGAAAGGGGTTAACCAGGGATGCTTATTAGCCCCCCTGCTCTTCAACCTGTACTTGAGCGATTTGGTCAATTTCCTTAGACAATGTGTACATGATGTACCTAAGGTAGATAACTACCCTCTGATGACAATGATGTATGCTGACGATCTAGTTTTGATTTCACAAACAAGGAGAGGGTTAAGCATACTTATGAACTCCCTGGAGGATTATTGTGATACCAATGGCCTGGATATTAACTACTCTAAATCCCAGCTGCTCATTTTGGGTAGGGGGATGAAGCAGTATGCCTGGAAGACCCGGAAAGGTCAGTTTGACAAGGTTGACTTCTTGGTATATCTGGGAATGGTTTTTACAAAGAATCTCTCCTGGAACCCACATGCTCTTGGCCAGAGGAAGAAGGCAGATCTGGTAGGCAAACTTATTTTGAGTATGGCAAGGAGCGCAAAGATTGTACGGACCCCCGAAATATTCAAAATATATAGGGCAAAAATGCAATCAATTCTCCTATACAGTATGGAACTATTGCCACCGGACTGTAGAGAGAGGTTGGAGGTCCCACAGAACCAGTTTCTGAGGGGCCTTCTAGGTACCTCTCAAGCTACTGTCAGAGAAGAACTGGGGATATTCTCTATCAAGTCCCTAGGTAAGATAGCTCATCTAAGATATTGGCTAAAGCTCATCAGCCAAAGAGAAGGTATTCTGTTGTATCATGCCCTGAAGGAGGAACTGGAGTTTAGTGGTGTGTCCAGTTATACCTGGATAGTGCAGGTTTTTGTAAATCTCGCAGAATTAGGACTGTCCAGCCAGGCATTCAATGGGTTATCACACACCCAGCAGAAAGACCTTCTGAGATCCAGAGTGCTGGACATTGCCCGACAGGAAGATCTGGCAAAACTCCATAAGTGGAAGGCAGCCCCATGGTTAATACCGATTAAAAATATGTTTTGCCTGGAGCGTTACTTAGAAGTTATTCCCTCATGAGAGTTACGTAGAACCTTTCCGAGGATGAGGTTTCATTTATTGGAGACAGCAGTGACTTATGGGAGATATAATCTCATCCCAAAGAATTGTGCCTCAGTCCCCATGACTGTGGTGACCAGGAATCCCTTGACCATGTTCTACTTAAGTGCTCTATTTATAACAATTTGCGGGATGCATGGATTACTTCCATACCTGGGTAGAAGAGTTCTCTACCACCTTCCCAGAAAATGGCTATACTCCTGCATCCCCAGGAAGATGAATCCTATATTCTTATAGCAGAGGTTGGCTACTCTGGGATCTGTGAAGAAATAGTTCCCCTTAAAATTTGACAGCTAGGGAGACCAATTTAGAATCCACCCATAACTATACCCTTTAAGACTGAAATAGTAAAGGCTAACACTGAAACTCTTAGGAAAGCATGGCATCTTTAAGAGATACTTTGCAAAGACCCTAAAGTACATAACACGGACTAGGATATACAAATGTAGACAACTGTCCATGGCTAAGAGAGAGGGTTCCTTACTTAATGCAGGCCCTGAAGGACAACAGATACTGGAATTTAGGCTCATGGCCCACAATAAGGTAATGACATGTGTACGTATTGCATACAATCTCCCTGATATGTTATGCTGATGATAGGCTAAGTGAAGGCCACTGCCAACTAAAACTGTCAACCTATAAATCGCATTAGATTAAACTCATTAAAGTGGATTATTATAGAATATCAACTATGTAAGAAGAACTATCTTGTATCTCCTTATGGTGGAACTGGTCAGTATAATGTATAGATAGAGACTGGTAATGAGATTATGCAGGAATAAGTAGTTGCTACTGAACGGGTCAATTGACCAGCAAGAATATATGTAATCCCGCGTGTCTGAACTGACTGGAACATCTTGTGTTGGCTCTTATGGCCTTTCTGCCCTATAGACATTTTGATGTCCTCACTTTTTGAGTCTGCTGCAAGTATGATTATCCTCCCATGCTTATTCTTCGTATTTTGATTTTATTGAAATTTATTATTGTGAATCCTTGTTATTTGCTGTATCATTATTATTACTTTGTGTTTTTTTACTATTGGGAATCCTTCTTGTTTGTTGTATCATTATTATTACTTACTTAGGGCCATGGCAGAAGCTAGTGCCATAATAAACTATTACTTACTTACTCATTTCTTGTGACTTGATGGGTATCTTGTCATCCATAAGAGCACAGTGTGAGAAACACTTTTCCAATGTGAGTAAGAGGGTTCAGCTTAGTTTCAAGCAATTTAAATTGTGTAAGAGATGGAGACAAAGTATTCAGTTTCTGGCCCTTCCTTTGGCACATAAAAAGAGTCAGAACCTAAAGGAAGAAGGGCCTGCATGGCTCGGAAGACTTCATACTCTCAACATCAGAAGTTGGTGGCTTGGTGCAATAAAGATAGGATCTGAACTACTTTGCCTCCATCTTTTACTTTTAGGACCGACACATATCATGTAGTTTAGATCATGTAGTTTCAAAGATAAAAAATGCCCAAATGCAGTATCTGTTGGTTAATGCTTAGCTAGCACCAGTAAAAGTAAAGCCTCGAAGGGGTAGAGGATAAATCCTTGCATGCAAAAGCCAGTTTTTTTACCATTTCTCCCCATTTGAAACCCTCAACTGAGATACATACAGTCAATGGCTAGAGATATCAGTAAATTACAAGAGATGAGGACACACAGAAAGTATTTTTAATTTAACAAAGAGAGAAAGGACAGCCCATTGTAATTTGTCTAGGGATGATAAACCCATTAGAAAACTGGCAGACAAAGAGGGATCTATATTAATTATCTATTGGGTAGAATATAGGAAAAAGGTCATATGACAGTTAAATGATGAAAACTACCGTACGAGATTAGATATGGATCCATCTTTTAAATGTAAAAGGAAGAAAAATCTCATCATATTTAGGCTATTGAAAAGATAGTTGGAACAGAAAAATTCTCAATTAAAAATGGTCTGACTGAAAGGGTCATTGGTTATTACCCTTGTACAATCTTGGACATACTAGTTCTCCACACTAAGTTTTTGCCATTTGTCATTATTTTCCACAAGTTGAACAGAGCTGCTACAGGACTGATTCCAAGTTTCATGTGTATCCCATGCACGCTCCCAGGGATTGTGGAGATGCAAAAGTGCCAGCTAAGTGCTGGAAATTGCCGCAAAAGTGCTGTAATACTGTTGAAAAGTCCTGGAAAGTGACAAAAGGTGATGAAAACAGAAAAACGCTGGAAAGTAACATAAAATGATGAAAAATACTGGAAAGTATTTAAATTTATTTTATTTCATATTTTAAACATTTTCTACCCCGCCCCTCCTGCCACAGGCAGCTCGGGGCGGCTTACAAATACTAAAAACATTGATTAAAACATAAAAAAGGGGAAAAATCAATCCCCCCCTCTCCATCCCCAACCCCCCCATTACCCATCTTCCCCACCAAATGCCTGGTGGCACAGCCAGGTCTTACAACTTTTCTGAAAGGAGGGAAGATCCGGGGCCAGCCGGGCCTCTACCAGAAGGGAGTTCCACAGCCGAGCTGCAGCCACCGAGAATGCCCTCCCTTGCATGTCCCCCCCAAAGACCCGGGGGGCCTCAAGCAGGGCACCCCCGGATGGCCGCAGGTGCCAATCCAGGACTCGGGGAGTGAGGCGATCTCTCAGATAGGCAGGGCCCAGGCCATTTAGGACTTTATAGGCCAAGACCAACACCTTCAATTGGGCCGAGAAAACAACCGGCAGCCAGTGCAGAGAATGGAGCACTGGTGTAATGTGCTCCTGAGGCACAGCCCCACTAAGAGATGGGCTGCCACATTCTGCACCAGCTGCAATTTCTGAGCCATCACCATGGGTAGCCTCACAGTGTGCATTACAGTAATCTAATCTAGAGGTGATGAAATCATGGATGACAGTGGCCAAGTCTGAGTTTGAAACAAATGGCCAGAGCTGTCGCACCAGATGTAATTGGAGAAAAGTGCTCCTCACCACAGCCTCCACCTGGAGATCCAGGTGGAGCTGCACATCAAGGAGCACTCTCAGACCAATGGAGGGCAGACCCCATCAATAATGGGGGCTGTCAATTCCATTGCCTTACCCACTAACATCACCTCCGTCTTGTCAGAATTCAGCTTCAGTTGATTAGCCCTCCCCACCCCCCAATTGATCGAAAACTATGGGAAAAAGCACGTGCAGATATTGACAATGGTGGAAGTGTAGAGTCTGATAAAGTACTGACAAACACTCACAAATATTCCCAAAAGGTTGGTATTTCCTTGCCGAATGGAAACACTTGCTCTTGTCTCAGCCCTATCAGTGAGACATCCAGGTGGAAATGCCAGAGAGAGAGAGAGAGAGAGAGAGTTAGTAATATAAAACAGGATAGAGGGGAAAGAGTAGGGGTGGTAAGATAGAGTTGTGTATCATCAGCATATAGGTATTAGAAGCCATGAGACTGAATGAGTTTGCTGAGGGACAGGGTGTAAACGAGACTCAGGGAAGAAATGGAAGAATGGGACCAAGGACGTAGCCCTGAGATACTCCAACTGAGAGGGGAGTAGAAGTGGAAGACATGCCAGCAAAAGAGACACTGAAAGAGTGGTTGGAGAGGCAGAAAGAGAACCAGTTGGGATCTAGGACCTGGAAACTGAGGGAGCAAATAGAATCAAGAAAGAGGTTGTGATCAGCAGTGTCAAAGTTAACAGAGATCTAGCAGGATTAATAAGGAATAGAAGTCCTCGTCCTCACACTTGGCTATAAGGAGGTAATTAGTGATTTTGGCTAGAGATATTGCAGTAGAATGGAGAGGACAGAAGCCAGATTGTATAGGTTATATATTTAAATTAGTGTTTGCCTCTCTTCTTTCTCTACTAGATTTATGTGAGGTTTGCAATTGTTCTTGTTATTTAGCAATAGTATTAGGAAAAAGCTGTGCTGACAAGACATCCCCTAAGTTTCAGTCTAAAATGACTGCAAGGGCTTAGTCAGAGTTCTGCAAGCAAAACGTTTTAAGCTGAAATCCCATTGGTGAGAATGCTCAGTCTGAGCACAGCATACTGTAAACAGTGATCTCTCTAGCTGAATTATCCATATTTAACACAGCTGTCTTGGAATGATGATAAGGTCTCTGAAAACAGAGTCTCAGATTAACAAGAGCTTCCTAAAATAGGACCAGGCTTTCAAATATATGCCTGTGAAAAATGGAAGAAAGGAGAAATTGAAACAGTGGGTTGAATAGTTTCGATCTGACAGGATAGTGTTAATATGAGTTGACTGCAGGAACAGCCAGCATTATGTGTAACCACAGAATTAAAGCAAAAATGTCTTGCTGGGATACCCAAAAACTGACTTGGAGCAATAACTCTCTGGTTTGAGCATTATAATCTGGTTTACAGAAAAATTCATGTAAATCTCTTATTGGCCTCTTTGGCAACAATGAATGCTGAACCACTTACTTTTTCCTGGAGAAATACAGAAAGTGGGCTGGCGTGCTTTTCTGAACAAGCAGGCCGTCTAGTCCATGACACAGTTCTCCTTTTTATCACTTCACTCACAGATAATAAAGCCCTCCTTAAGCGCAAATAGTACCAAAGTGGAAAAGCCACTTCTAAGTTGTTTTTACTTTGAAATATTTGAATTGGATTCATTTCACTGGATCACCAGAGGTGATGGAGTTCTGCCAATCTAGATACACGCTGACTGGAAAACCTAACATTTTAAATAAAAAGTGTCAAAATTTTAAAATTGCTTTCGAAATTGAAAATTGAAGTTTTCAAATTTACATGGAAATTTTCTTTCAGCAAAGTTCTTCTCCTATTCCCAAGCACCTGTGCGTGGGAGGATCCTTGTCTCCACATGCCGCCAGAAAGAAGGTGGTGTGGGTCAGCCCGGGCTAGGCTTTTCCTGGCAGCAAAGGGATTAAGGCGTTTTGCACCTTTTAAGCCCCAAGCTGTTTGGCATCTGGGGCTTCTGGGACGGAGGGGAAGACGTGGAGCACTCCCTTGTTTTCCACCCTGCATAAAAGAGGAAGACAGGGAGTAGGGAGGGCTGATATGTGGTTTAGCCTGGTACCAGATCACGGCAATAGCTCAGCTGGTCTCCTGGACAGCAGCACATGATGCAGGATCTGGCTGATCACGGAGGGCCTAGAAGCGTGTGGGGACCCGACAGCTAGCAGAGACAGCACGACAGACCTGGTTCCCATGAGAAGGCACAGTGGAGCTCAGCAGAGTCTGCAGCCATGGCCTCTTGGCCTCCAAGGAATAGCACTCCTCTCTCCCCTGGCTTCACCATTAACCCATCCCATCTGAACATGCCTTCTCCCAATGCAGGGTAACAGAAAACCAGGGGTCAATTTTCTCTAGGGTTTGGGGGGCTTCACCAGGGAGGCAGGGACGCCACCTCTCTCCTCTTCTCCCTCCACCAGTGGGTGGCATGGGGAGGCTTCTTATGGCTGACCCTTAGGGCTATGGGTCAGGGCAGAGCAGAGGGCTCCATCGCAGGCCTGCATCCCCGTTCTGTGGTGGTGCAGCAACCCCCTCTTCCGTGCTGGGAGGTGATTTTTTTGTTTTTTTAAAGAGAGGGGCTGTTTCTGGGGTACTGTTTGGGTGGATTGCTGGAGGGACCATGGAGAGGGGTCATGCAGTGGGAAGAGGTAGGGGCACAGGTCAGTCCACGAGAAATGATGGGGGGCATGAAGTCTGTTGGCCAGGGGGCATACCCTAGATGGTAGGGGCAATAGAGTTCTCCAGGAGGAGCAGGCAGTTGTCCCAGCTAACACCTGCAGGTGAGGCTGGAGGACATCGATGCCATGTTGGTGCAGCTGCTTGCCACATCCCCAGAAGCTCCTGCCAACCCCACTAACTTGCAGAATACAGTGCCAGTTACTCCCATGCTCCCTGGGGAGGCACCCTGCATTGAACCTAGGTGATAGGGTTGGAGGACACACACACCCCTCTTGTTCCAGCGACGCTGTACTGGTTGCACAGAGGAAGTGAATCTCCACATCCCATCAGAAGAATATGGTGTTACAGACATTGATTAGATAGGTCAATGCCATGAAACAACGGATCAATGAGCTGGCATGCCCACGCCACCTAGCAAGATCCATTCCAGCCCCACACCCCTCCTGAGATGCCTGGTGGCAACA
Organism: Sphenodon punctatus; assembly: GCA_003113815.1. Lineage (NCBI taxonomy): Eukaryota > Metazoa > Chordata > Lepidosauria > Sphenodontia > Sphenodontidae > Sphenodon > Sphenodon punctatus. Next base: position 265,017 of record QEPC01012293.1, read on the forward strand.
AAGAAGGCCTATGGATCCTCCCCCAGCTTCTCCCACTGGCACCTAACAGTAGCGAAGGTAATATGGTATCAGAATGGTCCAACCCCCAGTCCATCTGCTGGTTCCCAGCAAAGGAAGGCGCACAGGTCCAGCAGCACAGGGACTGGGAGACGAACACACAAGTGGGCTAATTGCCCAGCGGTTCAGTCCAACACAATGCCAACCAGTTGATGTGGGTTGGGGAAGTATGGCACCCCCAAAGGCAGGTAGGTAATGCTAATGGACACCGAGCATGGGACCCTAGGTCAGGTGGGGGCCCTTCGGTTGATACAGCTATGCAAGATATGGGATATACATACAGAACCCCTGTGACAACAGTTGGTGCATCAAGAACTCTTTACCCCATGGCAAGGCCAGTGAGGGATGCCCAAGCACTGCAACGTAGATACACCAAGGCTTCAGCCCCATTGGGATCCATCTCTTTCAGGCTACATGGGAGAGAAGGTGGTGGGGCAAATACATAGACATTTATGCACTGCTGTTCAGTGACCCAATCCCCAACCGCAATAACAGGATGGAGTCCAGGGACAAGGAGAGGGTGAAGAGAACCAAAGTAGACAGGAACTGGATTAACTTGGATTCCACATATATTGTATACACGGACATGCTATTACAGTGTTACCCCAAGCATTGCTCTGCCCTATGGAAGTATTATGACATAATTGCGGGACCTAACATTTGGGTAGCAGGGTCCCATGCTACAGAGGGTGCCCAGGTTAATAGCCGCCCTCTGTGGGAGGGCTAACAGTTGTTAGGAGGGTCCTAGCTCTACAGGGTTTCCCCTGTAGAGCCAGAGTCCCTCCCTAGACAGAGTTTTATAAAACCTTTTTTATAAACTTTCCAGGTTACAGGCACAGAGTCCTTCCCACAGAGGGCGGCTATTAACCCGGGATTGCCATTGGCGGTACATGTGCACAACCTTTGTTTGGAGTGCATGCAGTACCAGAATTTGATGCGTGCTAACAGCAGACATATCGTTTCAAAGGACGGGGGCATCCTCAGGAGCAGGGCAGACAGGACTTTGGATGGGGGTGACAGCAAAGACAAGCATGTTGAGACTTCAGTGACAGGAGTAGTTTTATTCCTGCCAACTGTAACTGGAAAATATGCTGGCAATGTGCAGGAGCCCACTCAGTGTTGAATTGTTTTAAGTGGACGGGCATGACTGGGAAGGGAACACGCCAAGGAAAGCTCCTGGGACATGCCAAACACTAGAGTTCATTCCTGCTGAGCGGTGGAGCCTTGAATCTTAGAACCTCCAATGCTTTCCAGGGTTCAATAGCCCCAAACACCAGGGCTTCCTACAAGAGGGCCTTCAAAGAGTTTAAGTATTTTAGGTGGAGAGATAATTTCACAACCCTCCTATCCCAGGCAATCCATTTCAGTTTGCAGTTGCACCAATACGGTTTGGCGCTGGGCACGATAGCATCCAAATGGAATGCTATTTCATTTTTCTGCAGATTAGCTGGTCACCCCAAGCTGGGCCAGAGCCCATGGGTTAAAGGACTGACTGAATCATGGCACAGAGAGGAGGCTAAGCTGGAGGATACCTGTTGTCCTATTACCCTCTGGCTCTTAGCTATAGCTAATATGATATATTTATTTATTTTATATGTTACGATATATATTTATGAGTCGCCCCATATGCCTACGGCATCCCAGGGTGACGTACAACTAAAAACATTCAAAGAACAATTTTCTAAAAACATCAACAATTTTAAAAGACATCACTAGGGCAGGAGAGTAAATAAAAATAAAATAAGATAAGGTCAGGGAAGAGCTAAAAAAAACAGCAAAACCCTCCCCACCTCCCCAAAGGCCTGGGTGAACAGTCAGGTTTTACAAGTCCACTGGAATGTTAAAAGGCTTGGGGCCAGGCAAGCTTCCTCTGGGAGGGAATTCCAAAGACGCGGCCCGGCCACTGAGAATGCTGATATACTATCCGGGTTGGGTCAGATTATCACAGGAGAAACAGAAGAACTCCTGTTTGTAGCAGCCTGTAAAGTAGTGTGGAAGCCATGTTATTGTCTCTATGGAAGATCATTTGCTGAGGCCTGAAAACTTGGGACAGTTATGACAGAGCTGAGTTTTTACAATGCTCCATGTACTCAATACAGCTAATTGCAATAGATAAAGATTGCCCTTTACACATAGCTGCAAGCTTGTTTTCACTTTCTGCAAGTTTGTTTTTACTACCCTTGAAGATGTTCTTCTCTAGAATATAAACTATCTATGTAGCAGTTCTTTGTCTAACACAACTCCAAACTGGTTTTCTAACTGATAAGAAATGCCTCTTTGCCTGTAACCTGGAAAGTCTATTAAAAAGGTTTTATAAAACTCTGTCTAGGGAGGGACTCTGGCTCTTCAGGGGAAACCCTGTAGAGCTAGGACCCTCCTAACAACTGTTAGTAAGAACAAAATAAATCTAGTACACCCAGTGCTCCACTTGTTCCAATGTATCAACTTAAACCTCTTGAGGACAGAGTTCCAGAAGAAGAAACACCTGAAGATTTAATGGATCTTTTTAGTACTGTATCTCCACTACCAGATCCTGATAATTCAGGAGTACCCCCACCGCAACAGCCTCCAGTCCAGGGGGCATCTTTGTCTAGCGGATCAAGAGCAGAATTTTACACCAGTCTGATCAGGGAGCAGCTTCAGTAGCTTCAGCACAGGGCCAAGCTATGGCACAACTAAGCTCCAACGAGATTAGCTCTACTATTAACTCAGTCACTATTAGTTCTGTTTCCAGTCGTACCAGACTTGCCCAGGGGAGAGAAGTTGTTTTAGCTCCACTCTGTCAATTGCCAGGGGCAGTTGGGGATGATTTGGTGACTGTCCATGCTTCCTGGACACCAACTGACTTGAAGAATTTAATCAAAGAATTTTCTAATATTAAAGAAGAACCACAGAAATTTAAAGAATTGCAAACTATCATAAAGTGTTATAACCGAATTGGGAAGACTTAGATCAATTAGTGAGAGCCTCTCTCCTCACGGAACTACGCCAGAGATTAGTAACATCACCAGATAAATAAATAATTGTAAGCAAAATAAAGGTGAACAACCTGAAGATTATATGGACCATCTGCAGATTGTTTTTAATAGACATCCTGGTATAGATGATGCCACTCACAATGCTCCTCAGGCTATAGCTGCCGCTTTTGTCCAGGGACTTCTTCCTAAAGTCCAAGAGCAGCTTCGCTCTGTGTCTATTGGGTGGCAGACAAAACTTCTTGAAGAGCTTGTTACCACTGCAAATCATTGTGTTACTTGTCAAGAAAAGAAAAAGGAAGTTTCTGAAACTAAATTAATGGCTCTCCAACTGCAACATTGGGACCCCAATTTGACTCGAGGGAGGGGAGGAAGAGGGGCAAACAGAGCTGGCTACAGGGGATGAGGAAGAGGTTGTGGTATGGGTCGTGGATTTTTTCCAAACCCAGGAAACTCCGCTTGTCACTATTGTGGACAATTGGGACATTGGAAAGTGGAATGCCAAGTGGACCCAACCTGGCCAGTTGGGTCAGGCATTTGAATCTCTTCCACCTCCTCCTCTTGCCCAGGCACCTGTTCCTACACAGGCACCCTTTTCTGGTTCTTATTAGGACAGCCTGGGGAAAAGTAACTTCATCAATGATCCTCTCTTGCCAATAGTTCAATCTGGTCCCTTTGTGTCCTGTTTAATTAATGGGAAACTTACTGAATGCCCTGTGGATACTGGAGCAAGCAGATCTACCTTAAAAGCCCAGGATTTTCCTTTTACTCCTTTTTCTGCTGAATTGTGAATGCTGTAAGTATTTCAAATCAATCAGTACCACACCCAGTACCTAAACCACTCTCTTTCCCTAGGTCCGATTTCTTCGACAGTAGCCTTCTATGGGACATTCAGATTGAACATACTAGTGGCAGCTTTGCATTCTGATGGTAGAAGTAGGGCGTTGCAGTTATTGGACCTGCAATGGTGCATGGACACGCTTTTGCTGTTGGTGATGGTCCAAAGCTGACAAGTAAGCCAGGGTAGCATGGGTTATCCACTATGAATCCAGGGATGGGGGTCAAATGCCATGTTAGGTCCATGAGGGTGTACATGTTGGCACATACAAAAGACGACGTACTTATTCTTGCAGAGCAACAGACTCCGGTTGACCAGCTACCAATTTGTAGCCATAATGAAGAGATGCTTGAGTTCTTTTGGGTAGCAAGCAGACCGATTAGGCTCACATTCCTGTATAATTGGGAGTGCTTCTTCAGTGATGGCAGGCAGTTTTAAGGATCAGAAGATCCAGGGTACTGATAGGTGGAGGTATGGAATGTTTTGCTCTTACATTTGCCTGCTTTCAGGATTCAGGGTTGGGTAGGTGCACCCAGCTCCTGGTGAATACTCTCTTTTTTCCCCTCTTAGTTAATTTTTTTCTTGTTAATCTAGTGGGGCTGGAACTGGGCACCCAGATGTAGGCCTGGATCATGGGACACAGCATTGTCTATTGTGCTTCTGAGTTCACTAGGCATATCAATTGGGGATATCAGTTGGGCTTGAATGACAGGGATGAAATTTGGTGGAAAGGAAGAAATGGGATGCTATGGGGCCACTTTATGCCTGCATCCATGGGCTGTTGAATAGGCAGGAACCACATGTGCTAGTGATTCATCTGGGGGAGAACAATCTCCAGCAAATTTCAGGCTTGAAATTATTGCAAAAATGAAAAGGGATTGCATTAGAATACAAGAATTGATGCTGTAAACACATTTCTATTCAATCAGCTACTGCAGCAATGGGTGTGGAGGACAACTGTTAATCCCCACCAAAACGTGGAAAAAAAACAGTCAATAAGGTAATTCAGGCACTGATACCCACCCAAGGTTGAGCTTGGATTGACCACAGAGATATCGGTTGGCAAAGGCCCAAGTTATATTGGTCCAATGAATAGGGTGCAACAGTGTGGATCTTTATTTGCCGGCACTAGAGGGAGCAGTACAGGCTATTAGGCTTCTTCACAAACCCCTGCATGCATGTCTTATGCACGCATGTGCAGTTTGCATGCGGCTTGTGTGTGACTTGCATGTGGGCCATTGTCCCATCCACATGGGTGCATTCACAATCAGTGTGTGGTTTGCACACAAGATGTATGTGCCCTGTTTGAGCAGACTGCAGAGATTGGGATCAAGCCCATTATCTAATTCAGTCTACCCAGCTACTTTTTTATTTTTATTTATTTATTTATTTATTTTAAATTCTGTCCCACCCATCCTGCCACAGGCAGCTCTGGGTGGCTTACAATAATAACAATTAAAAAAACACCACAGGGAGTAATTTAAAAGTATCTCTAACCGCCCATCACCCTAACCCATTCCCCCCATCCTTCCCGTCGAAAGCCAGGCAGAACAGCCACGTCTTACAATGGCGTTGAAATGAGGGGAGATCCAGGGCCAAACGAGCCTCCACTGGGAGGGAGTTCCCCAGCCCTGGAGTGGTCACCGAGAAGGCCCTCCCCATCATGGCCCCCCGACAGACTCAGGGGACCTCGAGGAGAACACCCCTGATGACGGCAGGGGCCGATCAAGGACCTGGGGGATGAGGCAGTCCCGCAAATAGGTCAGGCCAAGGCTGTTTAGGGCTTTATAGGCAAGTACCAACACCTTGAATCAGGCCCATAAGACATTAGACAGCCAGTGCCGAGACCAAAGAACCAGCGTAATATGTTCCCGGCGGCCCAGTACCACCAGGAGATGGGCTGCCACGTTCTGCACCAACTGCAGTCTCCAAACCGTCACCATGGGTAGTCCCACGTAGAGTGCATTACAGTAGTCAAGCTTAGAGGTGATGAAAGCATGGACGACAGTGGCCAGGTTGGAGTCCGAGACATACAGTCAAAGCGGATGCACCAGACGTAATTGGTGAAAGGAACTCCTTGCCACAGACTCCATCTGAGCATCCAAGCAGAACTGCAAGTCAAGGAGCACCCCCAGACTCCATACTTGGGGAACCAGCGGAGGACAGACCCCATCATTGATGGGGACTGTCATCCCCACTGCCTTACCCACCAGAATTACCTCCGTCTTATCAGGATTCAGCTTTAGTCGCTTCACCCTCATCCAATCCCCCACAACTGCCGGACACCCAGTAAGCACTGAGACTGCTGGGCCTGGGTCTGATGAAAGAGAGAGGTAAAGCTGGGTGTCATCAGCATATTGATGACACTGCACGCCAAACCTCCTAACCATCTCACCAAGCGGCTGCATATACATGTTGAACAGGAGAGGGGACAAAACAGAACCCTGTGGGACTCCACACGAGAGGTCTCGGTATGATGAAAAATAATCCCTGAGCACCACTTGATGAGTTCTTCTGGCCAGGAAGGAGTGGAACCAGTTAAAAACTGTACCTCCCACCCCTGCATAGTCCCACTGGCACGTCACCAACATCTCATGATCAACGGCATCAAAAGCAGCCGACAGATCTAGTAGAATAAGCAGGGCTGAACGGTCCTGATCTAATTCCTGGCGTAGACCAATGCCACAAGCGCAGTCTTGGTGCTATGACCTGGGTGAAATCCTGACTGCGAGGGATCAAGAAAACTGACACAATGCAGATGCTCCTGCAACTGCCGGGCCACCACCCGTTCAATAACCTTCCCTAAAAAGGGAGGTTAGAGACCGGCTGATAACTGGCAAGGGAGTCAACATCATGTGATCGTTTCTTGAGCAGAGGCTTCATCACTGCCTCTAAGGCAGCTCAGCACCCTGCCCTAAGGGAGGCACTGACCACCCCCACACCTCAGCAACGGCCCCATCGTCTCCTGTCAGGCCTTAACCAGCCAGGATGGGCAAGGGTCCAGTTCACAGCAAGTAGCCCTAACAGCCCCAAGAACATCCTCTGCATCGGTAGGGGTCACCAACCAAAACTGATCCCACAAACATGAACAAGGTGGGGCTTCCATAACATCTAAACTGCCTCACTGGGCAGATTTTATGGACTTTGCCGCCTCGTTTTTTTCTGATTTGGCAAACTTGAGTAACTTGGGAAATTTTTGTGGCAATGGGACAAGTCAGGTAGTGGTTTCTCTCCCTGCTCCCTCTGTGCCAGTAGCTCAGGGGGAGAAGGGAGTGATGGGCATCAGGCGTCTATTTTGGAGGTCAATCATACTCAAGTCGGGGTTCGATCTGATTCGACTTTGACAGAAGCCTGACACAGGCAGTGCCACAAACCTGAGTCATTAAGGATTTGTTCTTGGAACATTGCCGGTTGGGCCAGGCAAGCTAGGATTCCGGAGGTTACAGCCTTTCTTAATACTTTTCATATCATAGCTCTTCAGGAAACTTGGGCTATGGTGCAGCCATCTTTTGGCTCCTATATGGTATATCATGTTCCTGCCATTAGATATGCCAACAAGGGTTGTCCCAGCTGAGGTTTTAGTTGTTTTATCACCCAATCCCTCCAGAAGGACATTGTAGTGGTTCTTCCAAAGCCGCCACACCTGCTGTTATTAGTTCTAAATCTAAGGGGGCTTTTCTTTATTTTGGCTATTGCCTACATTCCCCCTGCCAACACTAGATACTATAATATTAGAGATTGGGCCCAAATCGGAGAGGTATTGGAGGAAGTTGCCCATGCTTACCCATCAGCTAGGATTATTCTATTGGGGAATTTTAATGCCCGGTTGGGTGCCTCTGATGAGGTCTTGGTCCCATATGGTTGTAGTAACCAGGATATAAATCCTCTGGGTCCTAGGCTCTCCAAAGATACGGTTATCAACACTTCTGGCCTTGCTTTTTCCAAATTACTGATAGAGGTTTTCCTGTTTATCCTAAATGGAGTTGGTTTCAGTGATTATCCAGGGGAATTTACATACCTTGGCCCCTCAGGATCTAGTGTTGGGGACTATATAGCTGTTTCTCCGGATGGAATTCCAATGATCGGGCACTTTGCAGTTGACAATTGCCAAGGGAGTGAACATCTTCCTTTGACCCTGGAGCTTCTTTTTGGTAATCCGGGTTTTGTTTTACCATCTAGTGCTAAGCCGCGTAGTGGTGGTCGCCATGCCTCAAACAGATTGGATGCGTCGAGGCTTGTCCAAATTAGGGCTCTACTCACTACAGCTTTGTATGATCTTGGGGAAGGTAACCAGTTGATTGTTGATCAATTCTCCCAGTTGATGGGGGACTTGACTTCCTTTTTGCTTGCCCAGATTCCCGATTTGGCTCCAAACCATTGTACTTCTTCTCATTCAAAAGCCTGGTATGACTGGGAGTTCCAGGCTCTTAGGATACAGCTAGTATCACTCTACAAACAATACAGGGAGACGGGGGCTGGAGCATTACCCGATCAATATTTTATGATCAGGAAGCAGTATAAGAAAATGCTCAGCTCCAAGAAGGTTACTTATTGGGATGGCTATTGGGGCAAAATGTTGGCTGCACTTTCTGCAAAAGATGGTAGTACTTTCTGGAACTTAATTAATAGACATTGCAAGCCTAGGGTTGGCTGATCACTTGTTACAGTCCTGGATGAGCTCTGGGTTGCGCACTTTCGAGGACTTTATGCCGGAGTTCAGGCTAGTCCTGAACCCCTCACATTTTCCCAGGAACCCATTATAGCCCCTCCTTGGCCTCCAGTTTTGGCTTCTGAAGTAGTGGAGATTGTTAGTTCATTCAAGAAGGGCAAGGCCCTGGGCCCGGATCTTATTTCCATAGATTTGATAAAACATACCATCGACTGGTGGGCCCCCAGACTGGCTGCCCTCTTCACGACCATAAACAATACAGGCAGGTTCCCAACTATTTGGAGTAGAGCTGTGGTCATCCCAATCTTCAAAAAGTGAGATCGTGCTGTGCCAGCAAATTACAGGCCCATTAGCCTATTATGTACAATCTCCAAGGTCTATGGCAAGTGGCTGCTTGCCAAGCTTCTTGCTTGGATCACCCAAAATGAAATCTTATTTCTCAAACAAGCTGGGTTTCAACGGGGACGCTCCACGGTGGAGCATTGTCTGATTCTCCTCCATCTTATGGAGAAATATCGAGCCAAAATTGGTAGACTTTATGTTGCCTTTCTTGATCTCCGAGCAGCCTTCAATTTAGTTGATAGGCCGCTTTTGTGGGGAAGGTTACTTGCTATGGGCATGGAGTCGCGATTACTCAGGTTACTTTGCTCTCTGCATGATAATTCCTCACTTGCAGTGAAGACGGATCCGGCTGGTCACCTTACTGAAGACATTCCCACATATACTGGTGTCAGGCAGGGCTGTGTTCTCGCCCCCATTCTTTTAATCTTATTTATCAACAAAGTAGTGCATTTGCTGGCCATGCCATAATTTCATCCCCCCAAATTGGCAGGGCACCCAGTTGGTTCCCTGCTTTACGCAGATGACATAGCAATCCTGTCACAGACTAAGGTGGGCTTAAGGCAACAGCTCCAGTGTTTCTCCGATTTCTGCCTTCAGAATAAGTTGGTGATAAATTATGTCTCAGGTTTTGGTTTTTTCAAGTTCGCGGCAGATTTCTCACTGGAGGGTGGGCAGATATAACATCAGGCAAGTTAATGCTTATTGCTATTTGGGTCTGCTTTTTCAGACAGCAGGGACATGGAGAAGGCATGTGGAAAATGCTCTGGTGGTGGCAAGAGGCTCCGCGTTTTCTCTTGCCAGACTTTTTTCCCCACTCTGGGAAACGCACGATAGCTCCCGCAATTAAGGTCCTAAATGCCAAGGTCCGTGCTCAGGTCTTATATGGGGTCGAGGTTTGGATGCCCCTTGTACCTTCATGGGCGGGGAAACTTAATAGCCTTCAGACGTGTTTTTTTTCAAAGGCTTCTCGAGGTTCCAAGGGGCACTCCTTTTGCAGCGATTAGGTCAGAGTTAGGCCAATGCCGATGGTCAGTGGAAGCTTGGGCCCTTGTTTTAAAGTTTTGGGACAAGCTTTATACATCACAGGAGACGGGGCTGATTAAGTGTTGGAAGGAGGATTCCTATAGGAGTCATTGGCAACGGGCAGTGGAGCTGTTTCTGCATAAGTTAGGATTTTCTCCCGCTTTTTGGGTGGGTATAGAACTGGGAAATATACTGAATATCATATCAAGAAGGCTGCAGGATCAGAACCAGCAGGAGGAGACAGCTCAAATTAGAGCCTCGGCCCATATTATGGTGGGTTATCTCCCCTTTTTGAGATCACCTTCTGGGATGGCGATATATTTATCTTCAGATATTCCGCCCAGGGGGAAGTATTTGTTCTTGTGTGCGAGGCTAAATGCCCTGCCCACAGCTTTATTCGAGGGGCGTTTGAGGGCCATACCCTTTGCTGATCGTCTGTGCCCCTTTGATGGGAAGTGTGTGGAGACAATCCACCACATCCTATTCAACTGTCACTTATATGATTCCATTCGTTTAGAGTTTCTTTCATCCTTTCTCCAGAGATTCCCGAGGAGAACTGAGTGGAATCTTCAGCTATTGGCCTTGGCTGATGTGGACCACTCTATTACAAGTGCAGTGGCTCACTTCCTGATGTTAGCATTAAATTTGCAGAATCTATTCTTAAATTTTAGGCAGCCTATTGAATGAGGGTCAGTTTGTGGTACTTCCTTACTTCTTTAAAAATCATCATCATTTGTTCTCATTGGTAACAATTTTTGTAATTCTGAGTACCTTACCTGTGCATAAGTTTGGTAGTGGATTTTTAGTTTAAACAGTTTTGCTCTTTGTTGGCTGTTTTGTGTTATATTGTATGTATATTGTATGTTCTTTTTATGGTTTTGGCCTCAGCCGCAATAAAAATTATTTATTTATTTATTTAACTGTCTCACTGCAGGAAGTGGGGCATCAAAACCATGGTGAATCCGAGTGATTTTATCCACAAAATAATCCACAAAGAAGTCACAGCGGGCACTAGATGTCTCCACTCCAAGGAAGAGGGAGGCCGGACTGACCAGCCCCTGCACCACCCAGAAAGAGCTCCGCTGGAGGGGATTTAGTGGATGTTATGAGGGCAGCAAAGAACTCCTTCTTTGTTTCCCACATAGCCATGGTATAGGCTCATAAACTCGCTCTATGCCGCAACCTGTGGGCTTCAGAATGTGAGCAGCGCCACCATCGCTCCAACTGCCTTTCTTCCCTCCTGCTTCAGCATCCACAGACCCTCCGAAAACCAGGGAAGCCGACGCCTCGGAGCTGTCCAGTCAATGGCCTCCAACAACAAGATGTTCCACAGCCAGATGAAGTCATCAATGGGATGGTTGTCCAGATCAGAGGGTATATCCCCAAAGCCTCCCGGAACCATTCCGGTTCCATCAGTCTATGGGGGCAGACCACTCAAATTGGTTCCATGCTTATCTGGGGGCAGACGTGTGCCAGGAGAGAGGCCTGCAGGAGGTAATGATCCGTCCATGATTGACAAGGGCACAACTGATATCTCCCCCACCAACAGACCCCCAGCCTCAAGATCATTGCAAAACACAAGGTCTAGGGTACGTTCCCCCTGGTGCATCGGGCTGCTGACCATCTGGGACAGGCCCATGGTTGCCATGGCAGCCATGAACTCATGCTCCACATCCATAAGTTTGGCATCTGCATGGATGTTGATGTCCTCGAAGACTACCATCTTCGGGGACCGCAACACCACCCCCAACACCAGATCTACTAGAGCATGTACAGAGGCTGCCAAACAAGTAGGTGCACGGTATACAAGCAGCATTCCTAAACTGTCCCCTGCCAAATCGAACACCAGATGGAGACCCTCAATACACTACAGATTGCACCGAATACCTCCAAACAGCCCAACCCTCCCTAAAAATCATGGCTACACTGCCCCCCCGCCCCCCAATACCTACGACCGCAGGTGATGCTGCATGGAACACCCAGCCGGAACAAGGTCAGCCAGGATAGACCCCGACTCAGTGTCCAGCCAGGTTTCCATGATACATAAAGGGGCGGGGGGTGAGCATACCAAGCAAAGCTGGCTGCTCCAGGGGAGAAGGTCCAGGGTTGGCATAGGCATGGAAATACAGAATGGAAAATTAAAAATAGGAGGCACCTCCCCATGAAGTGGGGGTTGGGAGTTGTGAATAAGAGGATGGGTGACCCACAGTTGCAACCCTAGTCCTAGGCGGGTTGGCCCAGATGCTCCAGTTACGCAGGATAGGACCAATCCCTAGCTTGGAGCACAAGTCAACCCTCCCTCTGGACTCTGCTAGTGGGGTCCTTTTTGTACATTCGGTATCAGTGGTGTCTTCCCTCCCCCCCTTTTTTTTTTTTTTTCCAGTTACTGGACCTGGAAGTTAGTTGGGGTGGAGACAACCAGAACCAAACCCACCCCCATTTAATACCAAATTGAAGTTAGGCCCATGGTTGAATCTCTCTCAAGTGGTCAACGGCCCAACGCATGATAAGAGGGCATACCTTGGACCTAGCTTTTTGCACCGGCCTTGAGGCGGGGGATCCATTGGTGGGGAAGGTGTCAGCGGAGTCCTTGTCATGGACTAATCATTACCTCCTACAGGCCTGTCTCCCATTGCATGCCTGCTCCCAGAGAGGTGTGGAACCAGTTTGGTTGATTTGCCCCCAGAGACTAATGGAACCGGAGAAGTTTCAGAATGCTCTAGGGGAGTTACCCTCTGATCTTGATGACCATGATGACCTCGTTGTTTTTTAGAACATCTTGGTGACTGAGGCCATTGACCGGACGGCTCCCAGGTGTCCACTCCCTAGGTGCAGGTCAACCCGGCCTCCCTCCGCCAAGAATTGAAATCTTCCAGTGCCTGCTGTGATGTGTTTGTTGATCACTTTGTGGATAAAATAGCTTTTATTCACCACAATTTCGATGCCACATTTATTACGATAGGACAACCAGAGGTTATGAAATTCCCGCCTTTTCTGATTTTATGGGATCAGTTTCAGTGGGGTTGTCAGAGCCACCTCTTGCAAACTGGACCTGTGCCCATCCTGGCTGGTTAAGGCCATCCAGGAGTTGCTGGGGCTGTTGCTGGTAGGGGTGGTCACTGCCTCCCTTCAGGAGGGCAGAGTGACGAACTGCCTGAAAGAGGTGGTGGTGCGGCCTCTGCTCAGAAAACCATCACTTGAGACACTGAGTCCCTCGCCATCTATCGTCCAGTCTCTGAACTTCCCTTTTTAGGGAAGGTTATTGAACGGGTTGTTGCTCAGCAGCTGCAGAAGCATCTGGACCATATTCGTTTTCTTAACCCCTCGCAGTCCGGCTTTCATTGTGCTATGGTACTCAGACTGCGCTTATGGCTTTGGCCGATGACTTCCACCAGGAATTGGACCAGGGTCGTTCGACCCTGCTCATTCTATTAGATCTGTTGGCTGTTTTTGATACTGTTGACCACAAGAGTTTGGTGACTCGTTTGTGGGACTAAGTCAGGGTGGGTGGAATTGTTCTTGAACGGGTCCATTCCTTCCTGACTGGAAGAACTCAGCAAGTGGTGCCCAGGGACCATTTTTCATCTCCCCAGGACCTCTCATGTAGAGTCCCACAAGGTTCTATTTTGTCCCCTCTCCTATTCAGCGTGTATATGCAGCCTCTGGACAAGGTCGTGAGGTGGTTTGGTTTTCAGTGTCATCACTATGTTGATAATACCCAACTCTACCTCTTTTTAATATGACTCAGACCCAGTATGCTTGATGCTTACTCGGTGTTTGCCAGCTGTGCGGGACTGGATGAAAGCCAGCCCACTGAAGCGGAATACTGACAAGACAGAGGAAATGCTAGTGGGGAAGGTGCTGGCATACCCCATTACTGATGGGGTTTGCCTCCCACTGGTTTCCCATGTTCGCAGTCTGGGAGTGCTCCTCAATTCCCAGATGTGCCTGCATGTACAGGTGGAGGCTGTGGTGAGAGGTGCATTTTGCCAGATACATCTGGTGCGGTGGCTTCGGCCATACGTCTCATACTCCAACCTGGCCACTATCATCTATGCTTTCATCACCTCAAGATTGAACTATCGTAATGTGATCTACATGGGGCTACCCATGGTGACGGTTCAGAAACTGCAGCTGCTGCAGAATGCAATGGCCCATCTCCTTATGGGGATGGGCTGCCGGGAGCACATTACATCAGTGCTCTGCACTGACTGCCTATAGTCTTCTGGGCCTGATCCAAGGTGTTGGTGCTTACTTATAAAGCCCTGCACAGTCTAGGCCCTACCTATCTGAGAGATTGCCTCACTCCTCAGGTTCTGGATCATCCTGTGTAGTCTGCTGGGGGCACCTTTCTGATGTCCCACGAGTAGCCCAGGGGGTGACCATGGAGAGGGCGTTCTCGGTGGGCATGCCAAGTCTGAAGAACTTGATCCCGACAGAGGCCTGGGTAGCCCCCAAAACATTTCTGCCACATAGAGGTAACAGCCTCCATGTGGCTGAAATGTTTTAGGATAAGTTTTATTTGTATTTATTATTGTATCTTATTATATTTTTATTAATTGTTAGCCTCCCTGAGCTGTTTTGGCAGGAGGGGCATGATATAAATTTATTTAAATAAATAAATAAAATAGTTGCAGCCATGTTTGATCAAATACAGTTGTCCTTAGCCTTCTTTTGTGCTGTGTACACAACTGTGTCTTGACAATGTTGACAAAATGAGACCTTTCAATTTCTTTAATTAATATTTTTCTAAAACTGAAGTAGCAGTTATATTGTGTGCAAAACTTGGTAGTGTGAAACTTGCATTTTTCATCAGATTTTATTTTGATTTAAAAAAAATAAAATAGCAACTTTTTGGCAACCCTCCTGCTAATCTTTCAGTTTCTGTTCTGTTCTATTCTAGCCAGGTACTTCTAAGATGATCACCACACTAAATCCTGTGTGCAACCCATGCACATTCCCTTTATGGGGAAAATGATTTATGCACAAATTGCCTACGAACTACGTGCAACTTGCATGTGTGTTTAGGATCATTTTCTCAAAACTCACAGAATCCTTTGGAAATAGGTAAGTCAGTATTCTCAATTTACCGAGAGGGAAATGAGGCTCTAGCATATCCTGTGAGATTAAACTGCGTACAAGGAAGATGCTCAGACACTGGTCCTGATCCCACAGTACACAGATTCCCAAGCACAGCCGCGCGTGTGCATACACAAGGTTTGCATGCGGCACAATGTTCCACTAATGTGATCCTGTGTGGCCACACGCAGCTCCACAGGGGATCTGCAGACTATGGAATTGGGACCACCGTGGCAATGCGGGCCATCTAAGCACCAAGAGTGACAGGCAGGAGTGTGCGGAAGGTACCCTTTTGGTTTTCATTTTCATTTGACAAAAATGATACATTTCATTTTCAGGTTTTTTTGTTTAGTAATTTTATATATATAAATATATATATAAACAAACTATGCATGCTCAAATGACTGCCGGGCCATTCTTCTCATTGCTGCCATTTTTGAAAACGGCAACTGGTCTGTGTGTCATGTATTTCCTATTATAAGAATATATTTTTTGGCCATCTGTGTTCCTAATGTATTAATTTTGAGTTTCTATATGTTAACTTTCTGTTTAAATGTTTTGCAGCATTGATTTTTAGAATCAGCTTTTGTGATTAGCTTAGTTCAGGCTTGAGGCCTCCCAGCTGCATTCCAAAGACGTTTTTTCTAAACTTCTCAAATAAACTGTTCACCGTTGCCAAGGAAACATAGACACATGGCTAAAGAGGGAGGCTATCAAAGGAGACTTACCAGTCTAAATGTCTGGGGCTTTATCAGTTTAGGTGTCTAAACGACAAATGATCAAGCCATAAACAACTCCAAACTGAGAGAGAAGATTTGTTAGTTTTTTCTAGCTAACCTATCTATTTTAATTGATAGTTAAACAAACTTGAAGCTGTGGTCAGTCTCTATAATCTGACAATTAATTTTGATAGAAATATGAGGTTTGTTCAAACCTTGAAGGAAGTCTAACACTATGTGGTTTTTTTTAAGAGAGCCAATTAGAATCCAGTGTATTTCCTTGCTAACTGACGTCAGTATCATCAGTTCTCAGGAATGTGAGCCTCCTAGCAGGCAAGCTTAAGAAGAGAAACACAGCCTGGCTTTTTTCAGATTGAAATTCCACACTGTTGGAGTTCCTTTCTCACCAACATCTTGGCAGACAAAGGGAAGAACTGGGAAGAATGTAATGTATGATTCTTGATATCTCTGAGCCAATGAATTGTGCATATGTTAAGCTTTTAGAAGCTTTTTCTTAAAATAGAAATGCTTTAAGATCATGTAACTTTGATTGGCTATCAATACCATTTTGTGTAAGCTACTGATATTTTCTATTTAAATTTAAGTAAACTATGCATTTTTTTTTATTCAAAAGTCTCATTTCCATTTATTTCTAAATATATTGTCATTTTACAATACTTGCTTTGCTAGCCTGGCATCAAAGTGAAGTGTAAACTCATTTTATACAATTAGGAGAAAAAGGCCCAATCCAGTAAGATTAGTTCAGCTGGAAAATTTAGCCTTCTTTCCTTTTGTAAAAAGAGTAACCCAATGCGACATATGCAGACAAGCGGCCATTTTGCGCATGTCAGTGATTTTTAAAAATATTAAAATAGCTGCCAGGGCCACTCTTCGCGTGCGCACCCTTTTCCAAAATGGTGCCAGTAGTGTCATCACCGTTCTGGGGAAGGGCTATGCTTCTGGCTCCATTTGGAAAAGGGTGTGCATGCACAGAACAGCCCCAGCAGTCATTTTGCACAGTCACAGTTTTTAAAAAAAAATTAAATAAATGAAAGCAAACATGTTGTTTGCTTATTCACTTATCCATTCATTTTCGGAATGTTGGTCACTAAAATGAATGGGACTCCATTCATTTTAGTAACTAATAAACAAAATGAATGCATGACAGCATGAAAAGAGCGGTTGATATTATGGGTGCTTTTAGATGGACAGCTGCCCCAGTGCAGCCCATTTCACCCTTGGCCGGTCCATTTAAAAGCACCCCACCAAATGTGGAAGTGGAGCAGGCTGTGTCTGGTTCAAGGCAGCTCTGCTTGCGGTGCTCCAGAATATCATGGAGCACTACTGGTGGAGTGGGATGGCAAAACTCAGGGTACTAAATCAAGGCAGAGATGCTGTCCATTTTCTCAGTAGACCCACACTGCAGCTCTGCTTTCAGCTGCCCGTTGCCCTGGAAAACATCACAGAGTTGTGGGCACTAGCCTAGAGTGTCAGGTGACACTGCACAGGAAGACCATGGACCAGAAAAACCTCTGGCTTAATCTAAAATGAACCCAGGTGGGTCTGCAAAAGACTGAGCACCCTCAGAGCAGCTCTGGGGGTGGGCAGCCTCGACATCCATCTGTTTACACCTTGTGTGCGCTTCTTCATTAAAGTTCAGACACCGTTATTGAAAATGCCAGTCTCTCCTGGTTACTATTGCACCTTATTTAGGGGCTCAGCTGAAATATAGGCGTGCCGGATTTTAATTAAAAGTGATACTCTTTATTGCACCAAATATGGTTGTTATATGGCAGCTATATTTATTCTCAGATAGTGTGCTAAACACAATTGAAATCACTATAGGGAATTATTTTTTAATTATTAATTATTATTATTATCATTTATATAGCACAGCAATGAACCTGGCACTGTACAATCCACAGTCAGAGACAGGTTCCTACCCCGAAGTTACAATCTGAGACACAAAAGTAGGGGGATATGAGGGAGAATTAAACATCAGGAAAAACAGTACATTCATGAGGTTGAGAAGTTGCATAATAATATTGAACATTTGTGAAGATACGGTCACACCTTAGTTGAAACTTAACCACATGGAAGCTATCAGATTTGCTGTAACCAATCTGCACCAACAACGATTGGTTACTGACTAGTATCCATGTATTAGATAATTTAACCACATTTTCACTTTTTGCTGTTAGTGTTTACCATATTGCCGCATTCTATTTTCATGTCCGTTCTGCAGCTACTGACCACCATCCCAAGCGGGATATGTGCCACACAATGTAATCTCTATGAAGATGCACATGGTTTGTGTGCATGTGCACATGTGAGAGATGCATGCGAGGCATGGGATTGACTCCACTGGCTAGTTCTGTTTGATCATAATTTCTTTCCTGTTCCTCCCTGGATCCAGGTTTTAAGTTTAACTCAGTTTTTGATTGTGAATGAAATAGCGGTTAGGATAAAGACTATAGTATATTATAGGCAGAGAAAACTAATGATAGATTCTCAATGTAAGCTTCTGACCAAAAGAGAATTAAGAGAACCCTTCTATACTTAATTTTTGAGGATTAGATATATTATAGTACTGAAGAGGCTGAGGGTGAAAGGATGAGATATTTGAGTAATTTAAAGTATGAGATTCTGATTCAAGGATGTGGTAAAGCTACTGTATGCAAAAGGATAGAGAAGAACTGCTGGGGAAATCAATCCTAAAGAATAATATAAGAAACTAATTCCATTTATGCCAGTCAATAGTTCTCATTTGTCTGAAATTTATAGGGTCATGCATAAGCACTGTTGTATGTCAGATATATGTATTAACAGTGTTCTCAAAGTTAATCCTGGATCCATCTCTGATATACAATATAGAGGAAGGTTAGCTAACTTTTGATGTAGTGCAAACCAAGTGGAAAACAGAAAGAGAAGCCTTAGGAGAACAGAAGGGTATATATTTGAATGAATGAATGAATGAATGAATAAAATAATGCTTGATCCTCAAAGTGTTGCATCACCTGAAGCTCCATTATAATGAATGAGAAGTCCCAGCACAGATTTTTGTTGATGGGAACCCAGGAAACTATCCAGTTTACAGTTGTTCCAACTCTTATAATATGAATAGTGATTAACAACATTTGTGGGTGATGCCTGTGATGCATCCCACAAATGGCTATCCCAAAACGGCTAAAGGCAGCTTACAACTGTTAAAAAACACAATCCTAATACGTAAGAAAACAAAATCCCACCCCTCCTCATGGCCAATGAATATATCCCATTGACTGACGCCCCCTCCACTGGGCTTGATCCCAAACTTTGCTTGCCACAAAAACAGCGCACGCGTATCTCATGAGCAGATGGGACTATGGCCCATGTGTAAGCCACGTGAAAGCTGCATGCACAGAGGTTTGGGATCAAGCCCTCCAGGCTCTCTCTCTCACCCAGACGAGCCCCACCCTCTATAGACCAAGTACCCCATATCTCACAGGGAGGCCATGGCTAACTCACAGAACTTCCAATCTCATCCCCACCCGCTTCCCCATCTCTCACCCTCAGAAGAGAGCCTAACTTTCCCACCAAGACCTCAGACTTTTGTGTCTCAGATTGTAACTTCGGGGTAGGAACCTGTCTCTGACTGTGGATTGTACAGTGCCAGGTTCCTCAGACTTCCTCCAAACCTTCAGAAATGTAAAAAATAAATCTCCCTCCTGGGGAAGTGGCAGCCCACTCTATCTTCACCTTACAAACATCAAAAATATATATTTTTAAACAATAACTAAACCATGTGATCCCCCAGCCCTCCACCCACAAATGGCCACTAAACAGGCTCCAAATAGCTAATTAATTTGGCAGCTGCCACAGACAGCCATGTACAAAAGCAGAAGACTACATATAAAAGCCAGACATTTGGGGTGGAGGACATCCTCAGATGTTTCCAGTCAACCCTCAAAGCAGCTCCAGCTTCACCTTGCAAGGGAAGTGCAAAGTGTAGATGTAGAAGCCAGAGGGTGCAGTGGGCATATACGTTTTGTTGTTGGTTCAAGTTGCCTGGTTGCAGTAACCAAAAAGTGGCCCACTGAATGGGGTGCGGATGATCCTTGTGGAACTGCTTAATGCAGAATGGTATTGACATAATCAGCTATAATGGCAAGTGGGGCTTCCATAAACTCAGACAATCTGGAAAAGCATCTAAGGCTGATTAACAAAACCAAAAGGTAGAAACTCTCGAGGCTAGATTACTGTGATGCACTCTGTGTAGGGCTGCCCTTGATGACTGTTTGAAAGCTGAAGCTGGTGCAGAACATGGTGGCTCAGCAACTTTCAGGGATGAGACACCAGCAGTAC
>QEPC01012293.1:285162-295566 GCA_003113815.1 Sphenodon punctatus
ATTCTGTGTGAGAATATGGTCATGGCACATGAGCAAAATGACTGCCGGACTGTTTTGTGCATACAAAAAATGGCCACTGTCCTTCATTAACATGGCAGTTATGCTATTGTCACCATTTTGGTTAAGGTCGGCGACCATTTTTGCATATGCGTGAAACAGTCCAGAAGCTAATTTTTGTGGATGCGTAATGATTTTTTTAAAAAATTCTCACCAAGAACTCAATGAAAAAGTCCTGGCTCTCAGTTCATCTCAGATGAATGAAGACAGGAGATTTCAATGAGATTCTTGCTTACTGACTTTTCACGAGTGCTTGCGAGTTTCCATTGGTATCCAGTTTCCATCAGTATCCAGTGATTCCACATTTCCATTTCCACTATTTTTGTCACGTTTCTCACGGTTTGTCACGTTCCACCCTTTTTGTCACTTTCTGTGAATTTTATGACAGTTTCACAGGATATTTGGCAATTTTTAGCACTTCCCTAGTGCTTAGCTGGCTAGTTTTCATCTGCATAGATCCTGGAGGTGCATGCAGGGCACACACAGGCCTTGGAACTGGTCCACAGCAGCCCAGTTTAACGTGTGAAAATTACCGGAAAATAGCAAAAACAGTGGGAAAGCTCCTGCTATGATCTGGTGGGAATATGGTTGTGTAGTTGATATCCTTTAATGCAACATGTGCAGTTTGCTATCACGCATGCGGTAAGTTTCAATGCTGCATGAATCTCAGTGAATGCCATGCTTCTGCCAGAAGGACCACGCACTGAGATTTTTTTGTTTCACGTCTACAAAGCATCTGGGAGCTGTCCACTTGATACTCATACAGTGAGTTGGGGATTTACAAAGTCCTCACTTACTTCAGACCCACCTAGCCTGCTCCAGCCTTTCTTAGGTCTGCTTCACACCCACCCAGCTTCTTTCCATCTTTTCTATACTTGTCTCATGCTAGTGCTGAAACTCAATCTTGATTTTTTTTCTCAATTCTCATCAAGAATCAACCTTCTTTGCTCGATTTCTGAAGCAATCAAGAAAAGCACCAGTTCTCAACCGAGATTTTTTTTTTCATTTACTTACCACAGCCATGTGTGCACCATCTCCCACACCGACTCTCGTATCCTCCATCTGTCTCTTTCTCATCTCTCTCTTTTTTGCAGCCATCAACTCCACAATAGGGATGCGGGACAAGAACAACTACATGTGAAAAATGACCACAGAGGCCATTCTGCACATGCACAGATTGGCTGCCCTTTTCCAAAATGACAGTGATGCTGCTGGTGGCATTTTGGCAAAGAGCTGTGCAGGACTATAATTAATTAATTGTTTATTGTACTGGCCAATAGCCATGACAACTGTACATATCATCATCATCAAGTTTATTCAGGTACTGGCAACAGCCATGGCCAAGCATAAAAAAATACAATTATTAGAAAATACAATTTATCACAACAAGTATCATCAATTAATAATAAAATTCCTATAAAACAGAATTGAAACTACTATAATCAAATATTTTCCTTAATAAATTCCCCATATTTCTAGTAATTTAAAAACATAAGTCTCCAAGTTGTCATTTAAAAGTCTATTTACGAAAATACAGAGGTGACAGAGGAAAACCTCTACCAAGGGGAAAACCTCTACCAGGGAGTGTATCGTTATCTGGTGAATAGGATCTGGGACTTTCATATTTAGTAGTCCCTGGAAAAGCTGACACGGAGGTAGGTATTCTTTGTTACGAATTGGAGCAGCGAAGTACAATTCACATAAATAATAAGTCAGAGGACATTCAAAAAGGACATGAAAAAGATCTTCAACCCACGTTTTACAACATCCACAGAACCTATCCTCATAGGGGATACCTGCCCTCCTGCCCCGGGCAACCCCAGTGAGTAAAAGATCGAAGTGTAAGCATGTGATAACCCTACACTGTTTAAAATCCAAAGTGCCAACCAAGTAAGATTCCAAGCCCCAGGAAATTTTATATAATTTAAAATAAGGTGCACTCTTAATTTTAGAAATCAAAGCCAGATCACATTGCATGGCTTGATCCTTCAATCGCCTCTTAATTAGCAAATTCCTCCCCGAATCTGAATATGTTTGGAGCATTGGGCAAGAGTAACCTAATTGCTGGAGCAAACATTGAGCTTGAGTAAGCCATGTCTTAGTAAGGGCCCATGTCCTTGCTTCCATAAAACACCATTTAGGTAGCTGGTATTCAGCCATATCCTCTAACCGTGACCAATATGATGCAACCGCCATAATTAATTAGCCTATGAGCCAGGGGATACACCCCTAGCTCAGCACACAACATTGCTGCCGGGGTACTTTTAGAGACCTCTAAGAGGGCTCAGAGGAGAAAGTTCTGGCACAATTCTAACTTATCCAAAGCCCCCGCACCCCATATTTCAGCCCCATAAATTACGGCCAAACATAATTTATGTCCATACAGTCTAAGGGCCGGGGTAAGAAGGCGTCCGCCGTGAGTTCTCCAGAACCTTAGCAGGACTTTTACATTTTGATTAAATTTAAACTTTGCTGCCTCTATATGGGTGGGGGGGGGGACCAACTGCCAGATGAGGAGAAAAGAATGCCAAGATACCGATACACAGCAACCTGCTCAATTTGTTAACCATCCAAGATAGCTCTGAATTTTTTCCGCCCGTTAAAAACCACCATCATTTTTGTTTTCTCATAATTGATGTTTAAATGAGAATCTTGGCAAAAATTTGACACTTTAGTTAACATACGCCTCATGCCTAAAGTAGAGGGAGACAAGAGGACCATGTCATCTGTAAAAAGAAGGATTGTGATCCTTTTCTCACCCACCTTTGCTGGAAGAAAAAGATAATCTTTTAGAAGGCCAATTATATCATTTACATAAACATTAAATAAAAACGGGGCCAGTACACAACCCTGTTTCACACCATTTGATACTGGGATTTTGGGGGGACAGATGGCCCTCCCTATTAAAACGAACCTGACAGGCAGTTTGAGTGTACAACATCTGTACCAAGCAAAGGAGTCGTTTACGGATATTTGTCTTAAACAATTTGGCCCACAAAATATCACAATCAATCGAATCGAATGCCTGAGCAAGGTCTAGGAAAGTCATATAAAAGGGGAACTTTTCTAATAGAAACATATTTACAGATCAAATGCTGCAAAACGAAACAATGATCTATCATAGAATGATCAATCCTAAAACCTGCCTGCTCTTTGGGTATATAGTCAGTCACTGCTACCCAATCCACCAATTTCCTCAGCAAAAACCTGGCATAGATTTTAGCTGCAACACATAAGGCTAATGGGCCTAAAATTGCCCCCTTTTTGTGAATGGGGATAATAATACTTCTATCCCAGCCAGCCAGGGTCTGCCCAGTAGAATCTATCACGTCAAATAACTTAGCCAGGACAGTTGCCCACCACTCAATATTATTCCTAAATAGGTCTGGGGGAATCCCATCGCAACCGGGGGCTTTTCGGGGCCTTAAATTGGAAATCACTTCTCTTACTTCACCAACATCTACCACGGGCCAATGAGGCTCGTCTATAGCCAAAAAGTGATCCCTATCAAACAGCCTATAATTAGGAATGCGACTAAATATTTCTCTGAAATGTGCCTCCCATGCCTGCGTGGATATCGGAGTTTGGACAAAAGGTTTCCGGAAACACCTCTTGACCAAGTCCCAGAAACAGCTCCCATTTTTACATGCAAAGGCCTCGCGTAAATCCTTCCAGGAAGCTTCCTGGAAGGACTGCTTTTTTGTGCACGACTATAACGGTCCTGTGGCCATTTTGTGTATGCACAGTTGTTTTTTAAGTGAAATTCTTGCACCATTTGAGAGATCTTCTTGAGATCTTGCTGACAGTTCTCTATTTTCAGAAGAATAAAACAGATTCTCATTTCAGCCCCATTTCAGGCAATCCCAGCCGTACTCTGACTGACTTCTTGGCTTCTAACCTGGCTTTGGCTTCTTGGCCTTGTTCCCTGAAATCTGATCATCTTCTGCTTCTGGTTCTGAACATCTGTCCTAATACTATCCTTTCCCACAACAACTCTGGCTACACATGGAACCTATTCCTTGGTGTGAAAATATGGAGGCCAATCAAAAGAGAGATATGATTGAAAGTTTAAGTGTACTTGCACTTTGGAAATATTTCTGTCTTGATCAGAATCTTGTGGTAGTGATTAGCACCACTTACAAAAGGAAAAGCCAGGGGGAGGGCAGAGGAAGTAATATAGGAGAAAAATATTTCTTTTAATAAAATTAACCCATCCAAAGCTCCTCTTGCATGTAGAAAATGTACACGCACTATATATATATATAATAGCATCTACAACTAAAGCTAGTAATGTCCTAGGTCCCCTGTGTTGGTGTTTTCCTCAAACTTTCCTGTGTCAGTATTGATCCAGTCCAAGTTAGTTCACCTGCAGCTGACTGGAGGTGGTCACACTGCAGACACTAATTATTCAGTGTCTTGTCCTTTATTGTGTTTTCCTGCTATATGCAGGATTAAAATGCCACCTGTCTAGTTGAAATTGTATTTAAGGCACAAAGACAATCTTATTTTTAGTGTGACTTTGGCATTCACTCTTTATGAATTCCTGTTAGGAAAAGCAGGGGGTAGTTTTCATTTACAAGAAAGGCAGAAGACCTGGACCAACAGTGATTTGGACACAGAGGAATCTGGCTTCATGATTCTCTCTCCCATGATTTCAACCCAGCATTTGTCTACCCTGTCTTATTCTTGGCAGGCTAGGTAGTACTGCTTCAGTGGAAGACATGACGAATGGGAGAAGGGATAGGAGCAGGAAGTAGATAAGCCACACACCCCAGCTTTACACTAGTCCTAGATTACACCACTCTGAGGCACGATGTAGATAGGGTGCAATGAGGTGGGGGACTGTCTGACTGGTATAAGTTCTCTCTGTTCTGCTGAATTCACTTTTGCACTGTATGAGCACACGTAGGGGTGGGACTCCAGGTGAATTATCGGTTACCAGTTTTATCGGTATCTGATTAATCCAATATCGGATTTATCGGTATCTATCATTTTTAATGTTGCCAATTTCTCAAATCTTTAACATTGCGGCCACTGTAATAAATGGCATTGTGTTAAAAATCCGAGAGAAATCGGCAAGGTTAAAAGAACGATATACCGATACCGACAATTATCGGTATTATCAGATTAATCCAATACCAATAGATTCAACCCTTAATGAGCAGCACAAAGACATTGAACCTTTGTCCCCAAATTAAGACAAGAGTTGTCTTTTCAAGCATCTATTTAAGTGTTGTCAAATCTGCCTGTAAAAGTGAATACCCTGGTATTGTTTACTTTTACAGAGTGTGTGAGGAAATAGAGTGTGCAGGGAGCAGTTGTTTCAGGGAAAAAGGAGAATGTAAAAGAGCACCAACTTGGGTGGCACAATGCCCTGCCTTGCTACCCAATCCTGGGCCTGCCTAATACTCCAGAAATCAAACAGCTACATGACTTACCACAAAGCAGACTGTGGTAAGTTGGCAGAACTATAAACACCCTTTCTTCTCAGGGGCATGGCTAGATGGGAATGGGCCCTGATACAGAAGATGAAATGGGTCCCAGGGCAGTGTGCATCTACCCCTTGACCTGTGGACCCTGGTGCAGCTGCGCTTGCTGGACCTCCTCTGGCTAGCTACGCCCCTGATTCTTCCCACTATGCCCAGAATGCTTCTGAATGAACGACGGAGGATGGATTAATGGTGATTAAAAAAACAAATACAAGAGTAAAATTAGACCAGGAAAAATGAAATAAGGATGAATCAATGAATATTAGAATGAACATTGCATATGTTGGAAAAGTTAAAACTTTTGAGCCTATGCTAAAGGTTTAAATGCACATAAGGAAACTTCAGGGAGAGAGAAAGAGTAAGACTGAAATACTACAAAACTCTTTTCTACCACTGGGTGGTTATGGGAAATGTATCCACAATCCTCATTAAAGTTAATGCTATTTAGCTCTGGGGAGTGCACAGAAATGCAAACCAATTAATTAATTGTATTTTACCCTGCCCTTTCACGAAGGCTCAGGGCAGCTTACAAAAATATAAAATAAAAATATTAAAATACAATTCAGAAAAAACAAAAAGAGAAACATCTGCTCCAACCTCAGTTCACCAACCCTCCCACCTAATCCCCACCCGCCCAATGCTTTACTGAAAAGAAATGTTTTGCACTGCCTCCAAAAAATTCCAAGGCTCGGATGACCTGCAGGTTAAGTTGTGGGACTCTCAGTCGATACTTTTCTTCGACTCTCAGGATACTTTCCTGCACACGAGGTGATTTCAGACGTGATGGGGCACCTATTGGCCCCATCAAGGAATCACCTTTCTGATTCCCGGCTGGAATCAGAACAGCCCGTCAACAGGTGAGCCGGCTGATTCAGGCAGGGAATCTGGGGAGGGGACAGGGCCGCGTGGCACAACATGTGGCTCCACAGCCCCGCCCTGCCCCCCCATGCTTCCCCAGAAGCCCATCCTCCTGGAGACAGGCAGGCGCAGCGGCCAATCTGGCCGCTGCACCCGATTTTGTCCCAGGGTCTGGGCCACGGCCCAGAATCAGCGGCAGTAACAGATGTTACTGTCCGCCAATTTTGGGCTGTGGTTCAATTAACCATGCTTTCGGAGATGGTGCCTGGACCATCCTCGAAAGCATGGTTATTTTGCTCACCACCGGTGGTTCACCATGGTAAATGTCTGGCGGCGAGCAACCAGATGTTACGGGACCATCTGCCACCACAGGGGATTGTCTGTGGTTGACCGTGATCCCGTAACGTCTGAAAATACCCATGATGATTATTGGCTATCTAGACCCAAGGTTCTCAAACCTGGCCGTATGCAGAAGCATGAATGTCCTGCGGTGTGTGAGGAAGGATCCCAGTCAGCAAAAATCTAGCTCCACATTCTCACTGAGCTAGAAGGAATCTCCAAATTAATGTGGTGGCAAGGGGAAGAGAAAGTCAGAGGGAGAGAAGCAAAGGGAGGTGGGAAGGGGGAGCAGAAGAGAAGGAGCAATGTGTATGTATCTGTGTGTGGTGTGTGGAGGGACCTCAACTATAGACATGAGGGAGGGAGGGTGGGGGGAGGGAGCACAGTTCAAAAAAGTTTGAGAACCACTTATCTAGACCATCCATTATCTCTTTATAAGTAGCCTTCTTTAAATCTTCCTCTGCATTATAGTGCCATGCACCTGACAAATGAAGCCACATAGTAGCTGTACTGTTACTCTAGGTGAATATAGTTTAGAATGTCACTTCTAATAATATAATTAAAGAGGATTTAAAATTTGCAACATGCTGACACCTTGTAAATTAAAGCCAGACAGAAGTAAGATGAAAAGGCACATTGTGGAAAAGAAAAACCTGTTACAATGCCAGTGATTAGTAGAGTGATCCTGAAATAGGACGTCTCCAACCATGATCTGGTGGAAATATGGTTGTGTAGTTGATATCCTTTAATGTGACATATGCATCTTGCTGCCACCCACTCTCTCTTTGCCTTATGTTTATCAGCACCACAGCTATTTTTCAATTAAAATACTTAGCTTTCAGGCAAGCAAGTTCAAGCTGATAAAAAGACAGCATATCCTAGTGTTAGAATTCAAGTGTTTGAACTCTGGGAAACCAGGGTTCAAATCCCATCCTAGTCATGAACTCAGCAGGCATCCTTGGGCAAGTCACTATCTCTCAGCCTAAGTTCTCTGGATGTTTCTACACAAGCCAGGCAGTTTGGGGAGGAGGGGGTCTGTGGCCGATGAAGTGGCACTGCGGCGGATCACCCATGCAGGTGGGTGGAGTGAAGAGAGTGGCTACCCCAGCCACAGAGGTGGCCACCGTACAGTTGGCTGGCCCCTCACAGAGTACTCCAAATTACCCCACAGTACTCTGTGTGTGGCCATGAATGGGTACTCCTTGGTTCACGGGAGCACGCATCTACCCCCTTCAGACGGGTGGCTGGCTCTGTCGCTCCTGGGTGGTCAATATGGGGTTGCATCTCCTCTGAAAACACCCTGTCTGTAAAATGGGAATAATAATGATATACCTCACAGAACTGTAGTAAACTACATAAGGATTCTAAGACTCTTGAGACACAAAGGATAAAAGCAAACAGGACAGTTTTACGGACACTCGCATTGCAGGCATGTTTGCTTCGTGCTGTTCGCCGACCTCGGGAGTGGCGGCGGTGGTTTTCTGGGCCAGGGAGCCACTACATCACCTGTACATTTGTTTTTATCCCAAGTGCTGTATTAATAATTATGTTTTTCACTATCTGGACTTTTCAGTGGGGCCCCTGTAAAAGAAAATCACTGTCTGAGATACGAAGCTAACAGTGTAAATGTGGAGGTTGAACATCCTGTCTGGGCTATGCCACAAATACAACCCATTCCTCACTAGTTAGGAGCACAATTATAGTGGGACTGGGAAACCCATCCCCTACCCGGACTTCAAGATTCACCCCAAACCCACTAACTTTAGAAAACTGACAGTAGCTCTGTGCTTCAGTGGGACAGAATTCAGAGAGATAAGGGCATCTGGAATAAAAATGTTTATTGACGGTCTAATTTAATTGAGTCACATTACTTCCTGCTGGATTTAATTTTCAGGATTTAGGGTGCAATTCTCCACCCACTGAAGTTATTGCCATTGACTGTAATGGTGGAGACGTGCACTGTAAGAGTTGTTGAAGGAAGCTCTCTCTCTCTGGAACTTCATGACAGAGGGAATAAAACAGGGCTTTGGAGCAGACCAATCTGACGTGCGTCTTCTCTGAGATGTGTTGGACTGGTTACACTAAATTACAGAGAACCCTGCATCTTACGAGGAAGAACCTACTAGACTAAGGAACACCAACTTCTGAGAAAGTGTCAGGGTCCTATGCTGAATTTTAGGTTAAAGGTTGTCTTTTCTGTGCCATTTATCCTTCATTTGTCATGCCTTGCCTGTTGAGGATGTCAGTGAGCTGGCAAAAGACTGTCTATAGCCCAAGTTGTTATTGTTGGTGGTGTGGAATGGGAAGCACATTCAGGTACAGCGAGGATTATTTCTGTCCTTGTAACTGAGGGAGTGTGTGCGCCATTAATCTGATCCATCCATCCAGATTTCATCCATTTGATCTGGGATGAAAACTGGGATAAAGTTGGGATTTTGGTCTTCCAGTTGTCAGTATCTTGGTATGCCGATATTTTGGGCACCCAATCAAAAGTTTCCCAGAAATATTTGGTTCAATTGGAATATCAGAAATCTGATAGGTATACCCATTTTTGCTGGTGCTCATTTCAGCTCTACATGCTTCTGGTGCAGCCTCAGCATCCCTCATATGCCCCTCCACAGACAGTAGGAGAAAGGGGGGGGGAGGGAGAAGTCTGGTTGATGAGTCTTCAGAATAGCTGAGGGATGGGGAATTCCACAGTTCCAAGTTTTGTGCAAAAATAAAGATGTAACAAATATATGTTTTAAATATGCTCCAGTTTAACAGATTACGAGACAAGAGATTTTGCTCATTGTGAATTTCACAGAGTAGCTGAAGCAGAGGGAGTCTAGAGGTCTACTACTGAGCAAGAAAGCTGCCACCCGTGGATCAAAAGAAAACTGGAAAGACCTCCCTGAATACACCGCTTCTTTTTTGGACTTTAACGTTGCATAGAATAATATGGAAAGGTAATACAAGTGCTCTGTACTCACAGACTGCCATTTATCTGATATCTATTTAGATATCTCAAGTGCGTCACTTCAGACTCTGTTAGTTCTCTTATAAACTGGGGACATATGTTCATTGCACCAAAAATCCTAAAAACTGTAGTCTGGGAAACTAAATTCTGTAAATTCACTGTGAGAAAAAATATTAGTATAATTTCTTCATTTGCATAATATTGTATTGTTTAGGTATGCAAATGTACTTCCTAGGCTGCAGTCATCTACCAACAGACACTCTTCCTTGCCCCAACCATATATTACTTCAGTAACATGCGTACGCGCGCACGCACGCACGCACGCACCTCGTGCAACATGAAGATGGATGTCGAATCCAATTCACCTGAACTCAAGGGCCTCAGGCATACAGCATGCCTGATGTGACATGGGTCTAATGGGGCCAGTCAGCTTCCAGGTCTCTGCTAAAAGCCCTACAAGAGTCTTATTAATACCTCTAGTATGGATAGAAAATTTCAGTCTCTTACTGTTGGAAATACATTTCTTTGGTTGCATCCCCCCTAAGCACCTCATCCTGTTTGTTTGCTAGAAACACCAGGAGTAGACAGACAGATCAGGGAACCCTTCCCCCAGCCTATCTGTCCTACTCCTGTCAGGACCTGATTGGTCAATCTCCTCCCCCAGGAGATTTCTCATCTCTTTGTGTCTCAGAGAGCTTCCTT
>QEPC01012293.1:295666-315948 GCA_003113815.1 Sphenodon punctatus
GGGGGGTCTAGTGAGTCGTTTGGTTGAATTTAAAGGGGGGAAGGGGTGGGGAGTTTGGGAAGAGTTGTTGGGGTAGGGGGCGACTGAAGTGTGGGGTATTTAATGAAGTGAGAGGGATGGGGAGGTTCCCCCAGCACTGACCCCTGGTGGCAGCAGGGGAGGGGGCTGGGGGGGACCACCTGGTGGCAGCAGGTGGCCTTGCTTGACACCCAGTGGCAGGGGGAAGTTGGGTGGGGAAGGGATAATGCGTCTGATACCAGCCCCTGGTGGCAGGAGGAGGGCTGGTCAGAAGAGAGGGGTTATGGGGTGAGGAAGCGGATGAGATATGGAAATGAGGGAGATAGGGAAATGGGATGGGGAGGGGGAAGGGGTTGTGGGGGGGAAATTCTGGAGGACTTTGGGCAATCAAGCCAAGGGGAAGGAGTCAGGGAGGAGTGGAAGGAGGGGGAGAAGCAGCTATAGGGGTGGTTGTGGGGTGGGAATGGTATGGTCCAAGGGGATAGGTGACGCGTGCTCCCAGGGGGCCGAGGTTCCTGATGGATGTTAAGAGTCATCCTCCCACCCCCCCGCCCACTGAGATTGAGGGAGGTGCAGGGTCTAAGGTCTGTCTGTAAAGGGCTGATGCTGCTAAATGCAAAGTCCGAAGTGAATAAGGCCCCAGTAATTCGAGACCTGATTCTGGATGGGGCAGTGGACCTTGCATATATTACGGAAACCTGGATGAACAAGGAGGCGGGCCCAGTTTTAGCTGACCTTGTTCCGGCTGGGTATGCTGCACAGCACCAGCCCCGCACAGGTTGCCGGGTGGTGGTGTAGCCATTGTTTTCAGAGAAGAATGGACAGTTAGGAGTTACCCAGTCCAGGGGATTCCAGGCATTGATGCCCTCCATGTGGTATTTGATTTGGCTGGGGGCAATCTAGGGGTGCTGCTGGTATATCGGGCCTCTTCCTGTCTGGCAGCATCCCTTGCCACTCTAGCAGAGCTGGCCTTGGAGGTGGTGCTGAACTCCTCCAGGACTTTGGTCCTGAGGGACTTCAACACCCATGCCAACACCGGCCTTGTAGGAGCAAAGCGAGAGTTCATGGCCGCCATGGCAACCATGGACTTGTCCCAGGTGGTTAACTGCCCGACCCATGTGGGGAGGCATATCCTCGACCTGGTCTTCTGTTCTGGCCTTGAGGCAGGTAATCCATTAGTGGGGGATGGGAGGGTCATGCCCTTGTAATGGACAGATCATTATCTCCTGCAGGTCAGTCTCTCAGTGCACCACCTCCAGAAGGGGATTGGACCAGTTAGATTGGTCCGCCCTCGGAGGCTGATGGAACCACAGCGGTTCCAAGAGGCTCCGAGGGAGTTAACCTTAGACCCTGACATGACTGGGTCATGTCTGGTCGATTAGCTGGTCCAGCATTGGAACATCTTGATGGGGGAGGCCATTGACACAGTGGCTCCGAGATGTCCCCTGCCTCCGTCTCATCACCACAGAGTCCCTTGGTTTACCGAGGGGCTGTGGTGTATGAAACAGGCAGGAAGGATACTAGAGTGATGCTGGCATCTGACTCACTCTGAATCTGACCGACTTCTCCATAGGGCCCACTTGCGGTCCTATGTTGAGGCTGTGAGGACAGCAAAGAAATTATTCTTTGCTGCCCTCATAGTGTCTGCAAAGTCGCATCCAGTGGAGCTGTTCTGGGTGGTGCGGGGGCTGGTCAGTCTGGCCTCCCTCCGCCTGAATGGGGACTTGTTCCAGCCTGCTGTGAGGAGTTTGCCATCTACTTTGCAGACAAGATCGCTCAGATCCAGAGTAACTTTGACACCAGATTGGAGGCAGTAGGTAAGGAGTGTGAGGTTATGGAGGCACCATCTGGTTTACCTTCTTGGGATGAGTTTCAGGAAGTGATGCCAGCCGATGTGGTGGATGTCCTGGGGTCTGTTAGAGCCACCAGTTGTGAATTCGATCCATGCCCGTCCTGGTTGGTGAAAGCCTCCAGGAAGACTTTGGGGACAATGCTGGCAAGGGTAGTCAACGCGTTCCTTCAGCAGGGGAGATTGTCACCCAGTCTCAAGGAGGCTGTGGTGTGCCCCTTGATGAAGAAGCCATCTTTGGATGTGGACGCACTCGCCAGCTACTGACCCATCTCTAAACTTCCCTTTTTAGGGAAGATTATTGAACGGGCGGTGGCGATACAGCTCCAGGTGTATCTGGATAACATCAGTTTCCTTGATCCTTTTCAGTCTGGGTTCCATCCCGGCTATGGTACTGAGATGGCATTAGTGGCCTTGGTGGATGATCTCCACTGGGAGATGGACTCAGAATGTTCAACATTTCCGATCCTGCTAGATCTCTCAGCCGCCTTTGACACAGTGGACCATGGGCTGCTGCTGAGATGGCTGCGAGACATGGGAGGTCTGGACAGGACTGTCCTTGGGTGGTTCCACTCATTCCTCTCAGGGAGAAGCCAGCGGATGGGGCTGAAACATCAAGCCCCCGGGCCTTGACCTGGATCATTCCACAGGGTTCAATATTGTCTCCGCTGTTATTTAATGTGTATATGCAGCCCTTGGGGGAGATCGTGAGAGGGTTCGGGGTGCAATGTCACCAGTATGCTGATACTCAGCTGTACCTCTCCTTTTCAACTGACCCAGATCCTGCTGTCTCGTTACTTTCCCAGTGTCTGGAGGTCATGGTGGATTGGATGTGGCAGAGCAGACTGAAGCTCAATCCCAACAAGATGGAGGTGATGGTGGTGGGCAGGGCGAGGGAGGTGCTGGCTCCCTTTGTAGGGGGGTGGGGTCCGTCCTCCTGTAGCCCATAAGGTTTGGAGTCTGGGAGTGCTTCTGGACTCAGACCTCTGCCTGGATCGACAGGTGGAGGCAGTGGCTAAAGCCACCTTCCGCCAGTTGTATCTAGTGCGGAGGCTGCGTTCGTACATTCCCAGGCCTGATCTGGCCACCCTCACCCACGCCTTCATCACCTCGAGGCTAGACTACTGCAACATGCTCTATGTGGGGCTTCCCTTGACACTGGTCCAGAGGCTTCAGCTAGTGCAGAATGCGGCGGCCCATCCCCTTACAGGGACGGGTTGGCAGGAGCACATAACGCTTGTGCTCTGTACTCTGCACTGGCTGCCTATAGCGTACCGAGCCAGATTCAAGGTATTAGTGTTGGTTTATAAAGCCCTGTGAGCTCTGAGCCCCTCCTACCTCAGGGACCACCTCATCCTCTGCGCCTCAGAGCAATCCCTTCAGTCCACCCGGGGCGTCTTTTTGGAAGTCCCCCATTTAAAACAGGGGGCCACAATGGAGAAGGCATTCTTGGTGGCTGGGCCACGATTTTGTAACTCCTTTCTCGAGGAAGCCCACCTGGCCCCAGGTCTGCTGGCCTTTCGTCGAGCCTGCAAGACTTCGCGGTTTGCCCAGGCCTTTGGAGGGGAGGGTGGGGTAGTTGGGAATAAATTTTGGGAGTTTTAAGGTTTTTAATACGCGTTACATTTTTATTGTATTTTTATTTATTTTTTTAAATTTATTTATTGATTTTGTTTCCATGTTTAACAAACATTCATTACAATTGTCACTATAATTTCTTATGCTGTACATTTTTCTTACAAATATATGAATGACAGCAAGCTATAAGCATTGACAACAAAGAAAACAATAAACAATTTACCTATAATATGAAACAACCATCTTACCATCTTAACGTCCATGTCCCTTTTGCATCTTACTTTATTAAATGTTCATCACCTTGCTTGTTCCTTAGTGTTCTTTTCCCTTTTATTGATTGCCAGTCTGTTGCACTAAATTTCAATCAGTTTTATCATATCTTCATGTTGAGAGGATTTGTTCTCCAGTGTACATATGATTGGCATCCATACTTTTTTGAAATCCGCTTCTTTGCTGTGTATCTTGGCTTGTAA
Source organism: Sphenodon punctatus (assembly GCA_003113815.1). NCBI lineage: Eukaryota > Metazoa > Chordata > Lepidosauria > Sphenodontia > Sphenodontidae > Sphenodon > Sphenodon punctatus. The sequence goes on from QEPC01012293.1 coordinate 299,585, forward strand.
CTTCTCCAAACTGAAGAGATACCATAATCTCTGAGTCCATTCCCCTTCTGACAGCTCTTCTTCTGATTTCCAGTGCTTGGCTATTATGTTCAGCGCTGCCAGAAATAAGGTCTTTATCGAGCTCTGATGTTCTTTGATCTTTATTCCCACTGGGAGCAGACCCAGCAAAGCTATTTCTGGCTTAAAAGGAATCAGCTCTCCAGTCATTTGGTTAGCTATTTTCCATATTCTCCCCCAAAACCAGTTTACCTTGCTGCATCTCCACCAGCAATGAACATAATCTGCTTGCTCCCCACAACCTTTCCAGCAAGTTCCTTTTTCTCCTGTACCCATGTATTTTAACCTCATTGGGGTCAGATAAAACCTTGTTATCAGTTTTATTTGTACTTCTTTAACCTCCATTGCGGAAGCACAGTTATGCATGTGTCCCCATATCATTTTCTCCTCCACTTCTCCTATACTCAATTTTAAATCCTTCTCCCACCTCTCTAGGTATGTTACCCGCTTCTTATAACTACACCTCTTCAATTCCTTATATATTTTGCCGAGTCTTCCTGCTGCTTTGCTTTTTTTAAATAAAAGCTCTTCTAGTTTGCATGGCTCTCTGCACCATTCTTTTTTNTGGCCTCCCTCCGCCTGAATGGGGACTTGTTCCAGCCTGCTGTGAGGAGTTTGCCATCTACTTTGCAGACAAGATCGCTCAGATCCAGAGTAACTTTGACACCAGATTGGAGGCAGTAGGTAAGGAGTGTGAGGTTATGGAGGCACCATCTGGTTTACCTTCTTGGGATGAGTTTCAGGAAGTGATGCCAGCCGATGTGGTGGATGTCCTGGGGTCTGTTAGAGCCACCAGTTGTGAATTCGATCCATGCCCGTCCTGGTTGGTGAAAGCCTCCAGGAAGACTTTGGGGACAATGCTGGCAAGGGTAGTCAACGCGTTCCTTCAGCAGGGGAGATTGTCACCCAGTCTCAAGGAGGCTGTGGTGTGCCCCTTGATGAAGAAGCCATCTTTGGATGTGGACGCACTCGCCAGCTACTGACCCATCTCTAAACTTCCCTTTTTAGGGAAGATTATTGAACGGGCGGTGGCGATACAGCTCCAGGTGTATCTGGATAACATCAGTTTCCTTGATCCTTTTCAGTCTGGGTTCCATCCCGGCTATGGTACTGAGATGGCATTAGTGGCCTTGGTGGATGATCTCCACTGGGAGATGGACTCAGAATGTTCAACATTTCCGATCCTGCTAGATCTCTCAGCCGCCTTTGACACAGTGGACCATGGGCTGCTGCTGAGATGGCTGCGAGACATGGGAGGTCTGGACAGGACTGTCCTTGGGTGGTTCCACTCATTCCTCTCAGGGAGAAGCCAGCGGATGGGGCTGAAACATCAAGCCCCCGGGCCTTGACCTGGATCATTCCACAGGGTTCAATATTGTCTCCGCTGTTATTTAATGTGTATATGCAGCCCTTGGGGGAGATCGTGAGAGGGTTCGGGGTGCAATGTCACCAGTATGCTGATACTCAGCTGTACCTCTCCTTTTCAACTGACCCAGATCCTGCTGTCTCGTTACTTTCCCAGTGTCTGGAGGTCATGGTGGATTGGATGTGGCAGAGCAGACTGAAGCTCAATCCCAACAAGATGGAGGTGATGGTGGTGGGCAGGGCGAGGGAGGTGCTGGCTCCCTTTGTAGGGGGGTGGGGTCCGTCCTCCTGTAGCCCATAAGGTTTGGAGTCTGGGAGTGCTTCTGGACTCAGACCTCTGCCTGGATCGGGACGGGTTGGCAGGAGCACATAACGCTTGTGCTCTGTACTCTGCACTGGCTGCCTATAGCGTACCGAGCCAGATTCAAGGTATTAGTGTTGGTTTATAAAGCCCTGTGAGCTCTGAGCCCCTCCTACCTCAGGGACCACCTCATCCTCTGCGCCTCAGAGCAATCCCTTCAGTCCACCCGGGGCGTCTTTTTGGAAGTCCCCCATTTAAAACAGGGGGCCACAATGGAGAAGGCATTCTTGGTGGCTGGGCCACGATTTTGTAACTCCTTTCTCGAGGAAGCCCACCTGGCCCCAGGTCTGCTGGCCTTTCGTCGAGCCTGCAAGACTTCGCGGTTTGCCCAGGCCTTTGGAGGGGAGGGTGGGGTAGTTGGGAATAAATTTTGGGAGTTTTAAGGTTTTTAATACGCGTTACATTTTTATTGTATTTTTATTTATTTTTTTAAATTTATTTATTGATTTTGTTTCCATGTTTAACAAACATTCATTACAATTGTCACTATAATTTCTTATGCTGTACATTTTTCTTACAAATATATGAATGACAGCAAGCTATAAGCATTGACAACAAAGAAAACAATAAACAATTTACCTATAATATGAAACAACCATCTTACCATCTTAACGTCCATGTCCCTTTTGCATCTTACTTTATTAAATGTTCATCACCTTGCTTGTTCCTTAGTGTTCTTTTCCCTTTTATTGATTGCCAGTCTGTTGCACTAAATTTCAATCAGTTTTATCATATCTTCATGTTGAGAGGATTTGTTCTCCAGTGTACATATGATTGGCATCCATACTTTTTTGAAATCCGCTTCTTTGCTGTGTATCTTGGCTTGTAACTTCTCCAAACTGAAGAGATACCATAATCTCTGAGTCCATTCCCCTTCTGACAGCTCTTCTTCTGATTTCCAGTGCTTGGCTATTATGTTCAGCGCTGCCAGGAATAAGGTCTTTATCGAGCTCTGATGTTCTTTGATCTTTATTCCCACTGGGAGCAGGCCCAGCAAAGCTATTTCTGGCTTAAAAGGAATCAGCTCTCCAGTCATTTGGTTAGCTATTTTCCATATTCTCCCCCAAAACCAGTTTACCTTGCTGCATCTCCACCAGCAATGAACATAATCTGCTTGCTCCCCACAACCTTTCCAGCAAGTTCCTTTTTCTCCTGTACCCATGTATTTTAACCTCATTGGGGTCAGATAAAACCTTGTTATCAGTTTTATTTGTACTTCTTTAACCTCCATTGCGGAAGCACAGTTATGCATGTGTCCCCATATCATTTTCTCCTCCACTTCTCCTATACTCAATTTTAAATCCTTCTCCCACCTCTCTAGGTATGTTACCCGCTTCTTATAACTACACCTCTTCAATTCCTTATATATTTTGCCGAGTCTTCCTGCTGCTTTGCTTTTTTTAAATAAAAGCTCTTCTAGTTTGCATGGCTCTCTGCACCATTCTTTTTTGTCAGCGGAAGTATAGACACTTCTAAGCTGCAGAAATTGGAGACAGTCTACTTTATTCCTTACCATATTTTCCAGCTTTTGTAATGTTATAAATTCCCCTTTATCGAAAAGTTGCTGCACTCTGGACATTCCTGCCTCTCTTAATTTTTTCCTTAGTCCCGTAGCCAGGTTAAGTTCCCTCACATACAATGACTCAATAGGGGTATACGGTGACGCTCCTATCTTGGCCCTTAATATCCTTTGAGTCTCGTTCCAGGTTTTTATCAGCATGCCCGCAAAGGGATGCTCTCGTCTCTCCTGCTTGTTCAATTTACCTTTGTCTACAATTAAATCTTTTAAGGATTGGACCCCCAATATAATCTTTTCTAGCTCCACCCAATCCGAAACGTCTGTTTCTTGGTACCATTCTGGCATGGCACACAGTGCTGCCGCCTTATGATATAACTTCATGTCTGGAAAATTTACTCCCCCTTTGTCCTTGGTCCTCATAATAGCCGCCTTCTTAATTCTTGGCTTCCTCCCGTTCCAAATCAAGTCCTTAATCAATATATCTATCTCCTTGAAAAATTCTTCTGGGAGGGGAATAGGAAGCGCCATCATATTGTACAGAATTTTAGGGACTATCAACATTTTAAATAAATTAATCCTGCCCATCCATGAAATCATCAATTTCTGCCATGGCCTAACTTCCTTCCTTAATTTTTTAATTAGTGGGGCAAAATTGGTAGCGTAAAGCTCTTTTAAATTCTTGGGGATAATCACACCTAAATATTTTAAGCCTGTTTCAGTTGTCGGGAAGGGTGACAGGTCTTTCAAGAGCTGCTCTTGCTCACGATTTTGGCCAAAAATCATAGCAAAGGATTTTTCCCTGTTAACCTTATATCCAGATACTTTACCAAATTGCTCGATCACTTTTATTAGTTCCGGTAAAGAGCTTTCTGGATCCGTTACATATAACAGCAGGTCATCAGCATATAGTGCTAATTTTTGCACCCTGTCCCCGATTTTGACCCCTTTTATTAGCTTGTTCTGTCTGATTGCATTCGCCAGTACCTCTAGTGATAGATTAAAAAGTAATGGCGATAGGGGGCATCCTTGCCTCGTTCCTCTTCCCAGAATAAAGTTATCAGTCAAAACCCCATTTATTATTAACCTTGAGACTGGCTCCTTGTAGATTGCTTCCATCCAGGTCATAAAGTTCCCCTGAAATCCCATCTTCCTCATGCTGCTAAACAAAAATTTGGTTTCGGAAAAATCAAAGGCTTTTTCAGCATCTGCTGATATAATCATGCCTATTTCTTTTTGTTTCTTTAGTGCATATATTATGTTGAGTGTCTTACGAACATTGTCTTTCCCCTGCCTACCAGGGATAAAACCTGTTTGATCTTTGTGAATTATTTCAGGAATTATTGCTCTCAATCTGTTAGCTAGGATCTTTGCAAAGATTTTATAATCTGTGTTGAGCAGTGATATTGGCCTATAGCTCCCACATTGCTCTTGCGGCCTCCCTGGCTTGGGTATCAAAGAGATCACTGCCTTGTAGAAGTTCTGTGGCATATCCTTGGTTATCAATATATTGTTGAATACGCAAGTCAACCTGGGGACTAACACCTTTGCATATGCTTTATAGAATTCATTAGGGAAACCATCTGGCCCATTTGCTTTATTTTTTTTGGTCTCTGCTATTGCTTCCTGCACTTCCAATTCAGTAATCTCGCTGTTTAGGAAGGCCCTTTGATCTTCATTTAATTTTGGGTTTTCTATTTTATCTAAAAAGTCATTGATTCCTTCCTCGTCTGGGTTTTGGGTGGTATAAATTTTTTTAAAGAATTCTAAAAAAACCTCCTGGATCATCTCAGGTTCTTTAACGACTTTCCCTTGGCTATCTATAACTTTTGTTATGTGCGCCCTTCTCTGCTTAGTCTTTATTATATTAGCAAGCAGCTTCCCTGCTTTATTGCTTCCCTCAAAAAAATATAATTTCATTCTGTGAATTTGGCCTTTAACCCTCTCTAGTTCTATTCCATTAATTATGTCCTTAATTTTACTAATCTCTTTTTTTAGGTTTTTGGTTGGGGTTGTTTTGTTTTGGGCTTCCAATTTCTGCAACTTAGCATACCATTCCTTTTCTAATTGTCTCTTTTCTCTAAAAATTTTGGTCTGCATTGCAATCAATTTTCCTCTTGTAACAGCCTTGGCTGCTTCCCAAAGGATTGCTGGTGAGGAGACTGAATCTTCATTAAGCTCAAAATATTCAATTAATTCTTTTTCTATTTGCTCCTTGTATCTATCACTTCTAAGTATGTCTCTCCTCATCCTCCATGTTCTGATCCTTTCTCTATTTTCAGTCCCCAACCTTAAAAAAGTGATCACTGCGTTATGGTCTGAAAAAATTACTGGATTAATAAATGACTTCTGGCATCTGTGTAAGTCTGTGTTTGCCAGGAACACCAAATCTATCCTGGTATAACTGTTGTGTATCTGTGAATAAAATGTATAATCTTTTGTTTTACCATTCTTATATCTCCAGATATCTGTCCATCCTATTGATTGTACTAGGTTTCCCAGTCCCTTCTGAAAGTTTCCTGGCTCACCTATTCTTGAGTGATCTAAGTCAGAGAGAGTTGTATTAAAATCACCCTGTACTATTAGCATCCCTTTCGCATTATCTGCCACTAGTTGTAAGTATTTCTGAAAGAAGGCTGCCTTCCCTTCATTTGGCGCATATATATTTACTAAAGTGACCAAGGTATCCTCTAATTCCCCTGTCAAAAATAGGAATCTCCCCTCTTTATCCGTTATCATCTTGTCCAATTTAAATGAGCTGTTTTTCTTAAACCCAATCATAACACCCGCTTTCTTCTTACATGCACAAGAGGCATATAAACTGTCTATATTTTTGTTAGCAAACCTCTGTACATCCCTTTCCAAAAGGTGTGACTCCTGAATAAAGAAAACATCAATTTTTAGATTCTCTAATAGATCCCTCACCCTCCTTCTCTTTTGAGGGGAGTTTAGGCCCCTCACATTTAAAGTTAAAGTCTTAATCTCCCCCATGAACACAATCTTTTATCTTTATTAGTTCCAGTGCCATTTCCCCCCCAAGCAGAACACCTACTCCTCTCACTTTTTTTGGCATGAATTTGTTTCTCCTTCTATGGCTTTTTCTTTTTCTTTTCCTTTTCTTTTCATTTTCTAATTCCCGGTTGCCTGTGCCTCCTCGTTTACCTCCCTTTTTCGTGCTTTTAGGACATGGATGATTACCACCTTGACAAATCCCCTTTACCTTTCCCCCCCCCTCCCTTCCCCCTCTCCTCCTTGCCTTAACAATCCCTTTCTCCCTCCTCCCTGGAGATCCTCTGAAGGCTATTTGCCTTCCGATGAAGCACATTTTTGCTCCACCTGACTCCCCCCCCCAAGCTCTCTTTTTTTTTTACAGTTATTTACTTTTTTTTTTCTTTTTCCCCAACTTCCTTGTCCCCTCTGCCAACAAGGGTCATAACAACAATTAAGAACCCAAAACATTTTTCAGTTTAACAATTTAACAACTTTAACCTTAATCAGATTATTGTCCATTCGCCTGATTGTTTGCAGCTGCAGGCAAAGAGGCCAGAAAAACATCCAGTTCTTCTGTGCTTGCAAAAATCTTCTTTTTCCCTTCACTCGTGATCATCATTTTTGCTGGAAAAATCAATCTTGGCATAAGGTTCTTGCTTAATAGTACGGGGAAATATCTAGACCACTTTAGTCTTTTTTTCATTGTATCAGAGGCATAATCTGGTTGGATCTTTACTGCTCTCTGATTAAATGTGATCTTCTGTTTTTTGCGTGCTTGCCATAAAATCTGCTCTTTTAGCTGAAAATCTGTGAATTTGACAATGATGGGGCGAGGGGGGGCTGTGTTTCCCGCTCTTCTAGGCCCCACTCTGTGGGCCCTGTCCATACCTGCCACATGGAAAGGTTCCTTGTCTGGAAAGTTCTCCTTAAGCAGATTTCTAATCACCTCGCTTGCTATTTCTGCACCCCCCTGCTCACTGATCCCAGTAAACCGCAGGTTTCCTCTGCGGGACCTATTTTCTAGGTCTTCACACTTTTCTTTTAACAATTCAGTTGTTTGCCTTAGCTCAGTGAGTTGCTGGTTTGCACTAAGGGCCTGGTCTTCTGTCGCAGATATTCTCCCCTCTGCCACTTCAATTCGCATTGCTAAGCCCTCCAGCCTCTTATTACCTTCATCCACTGAGCTTTTAATTTTTTTCATGTCTGCTCTCAGTTCTTTCTTCATTTGTACCATAAGTTTATATAGAGACTTGCCTTCCTCGGTCTCCTCCTCTGAATCAGTTGAAACTGACCTCTGGTCAATTTCGCGCGCTTCCCCGGCCATGCTGGATTCCCTCCGCCGCTTGTCAGCTTCTCCGGTTTGCGCTGTGGAGCTCTGCTTACAGAATCTCTCCAGGGCATTCTGTTGTGAGATTTTCTGCTTGCCCTTCATCCTGCCGGTCATTCCTTCCTTGCCTTTGTCTTTTTGGGTTCTTTTTTTAACTTAATACTCTGCGGGGAGCACTTTAAAGAGCTCGGGGGACGGAGCTGCAGCAATCCCCTGCTACCCGCTCTCGCGCATGTGCAGATCTCCCACATTTTTATTGTATTTTTATGTATTTTGGTTATTGTATGCCACCCCGAGATGCCGTAGGCATGAGTGGGGTGGCTAATAAATAAATAAATAAATAAATGTCAATTGCAATGGCCAGCCTGGCATACTTTCCCCTTTTCCATGGTCCTTAGCAGAGGAAGTGCATGGTGGCTTGCCTTCATGGCCAGGAAAGGCAAGCTTGCGATCTGCCAATTTGAATCCCACACCACCTGAATGTGTGCTTCACAGCAATGTCACTCAGTGGCCACGGATCCCACCCATGGCCTTGCTTGTTTAAAAAACACCCACTGAGCCATAGGTTTTAAAGAACATCTGCAGACACTCATGCTTAATTTCCCCTTAATGTTAGCCTCTCCAAGTTCATTCAGGGGATGCCTCTTTTGAAACACTGTTAGGGCTTGCCATGTCAGGAAAAACACATAGCAAAAATACTAAATAGGTCTGCTGACCAATTTAAAATGTTGGTTGACCTGGTTTTAAACTGATCAACCAATTGATTGCTTAAATATTAACACATCACAGAACTGCAATACATATTTTAAGTTATACAACACAAATGATTTCTTGTGTAGTTGTCAAGTTTTTTTTTAGTTTTTTTTTTTAAAGAAATTGAATTTGCATTTTATATCAAGTATTTGATTTTTTTAAGATTGCTTTTTAGTATTAATTTTTTAGTCTCTTAGGACAAGATCCTCATTTGTGAGGGGTTACACACATTTAAATTGCAAGCATACTAGGATTAAATCGGTGCCAGATTCTCACTCAAGCGAGAGTACAGTAGAACCAGTCAGCAAGCTTCTGAATGTGGGAGAGTAGAGTGTACGGCATACTTGTGAGTAGTTAAAATTGGTCTATGTGCTGAACATGAAAAAGGGCTGTGCTGGGCTTGGATTGGCAAAACTCTCTGTAAGCAGTGACTTCTCTTGCTGTGAATGAGGATTTAGCACCATTAAGTCTACAAAAGAACTTTGACACACCAGATTACAGGACACATAAGGTTACAGGACCTTATGTGTATGTAACCTTATGCACTGGATGAATGAGGATTATACCATTGATTTGCAATCGGCGTAGAAATTGGATTAATGTAACTGGACTTAGGTGTTGGAAGATTTGGAATTGCAAATGTAGTGTAAAGCTTTACATTTTTTCAACAGAAAGGTTAAAAAACCAAATGAGGTCCCAAATCTTCCATTCCAAAATGCCTGTTTCTACTAGATACCGAGTAGACTTGAAATAAAAAAACTCTGCGACTGCTACTTATGTTGGAAAAATATTTGCCAAGATTCACATGATGTGGAAACTTACCCGTTTCCCCACTGTTTTTGTTTCACTCGTTTTCTGTTATTTTTCACAAGTTGAACAGAATGCCACAGGCTGTTCCCAAGCCCTGTGTGTGCCCCAGCACACTCCGAGTGCAGTGGAAATGAAAGCTTGCTGGTTAAGCACTGGGGAAAGTTCTGGAAATTGCGATAAAAGTGCTGTAAAAGTGCCATAAAACTGTTGCAAAACTCCCAGAAAAGTAATGAAAAAGTGTCAGACAGTAACGAAAAAAATGCTGAAAAAAATGGCAGAAGAATGGAATTAACAGAAACTGACGAAGTACCAACAGACACTTGAAAGCACCCCCCAAAGGTTGGTATTTCCCTTCGGAAATGTATTTATTTAAAAATTCTTAATATCACACCCCTCTTGCCTCAGGCAGCTCGGGGTGGCTCACAGTATTAAAAAATACAAACATCCATAAAGCATCATACTAGAGTATAAATAAAATAACCCATCTCCCCCTCCCCACTTGTCTCCTTCTCCAAACACCTGGAAGAACAATAAGGTCTTACAAAGCAGTCGGAAGGTGAGCAAATCTGGGCAGAGGCAGGCATCTTCCAGGATGGAGTTCCAGAGCAGCTGCACAGCCACTAAGAACACGCTCCTCATAGTGGCCATTCGCCCACAATGCAGGACCTCAAGTAGAGTGCCCCTGGCATACCGCAGAGGCCTGCTTAGGGCCCAGGGAACAAGGCGGTCCTTCAGATAAGTGGGACCCAGGCTATGTAGGGCTTTAAAAGTTAAAACCAGCACCTTGAATCAAGCCCAGAAGACTATTGGCAGTAGGGATGTGCAAATGCGGTTCGGATGTTTGGAGTTCAGGCTGAACTCGGCCTGTTTGGATGGCCGAACCGAACGTCTGAACCAAATGTTTGAACGGCCGAACAGTTTGGATGAGTTCGGGGGTGGGAAAAATGTGACGGTGGGAAAAACGCGTCTGGAAGGGGGAGGCAGCTGAGGACCAGACTTCCTGTCACCAGGAGTGGTTTCAGGACCAAATGATACCGGAATTTTTTTTTAAAAAAAATCGATTTCGGTATCTGTATTGGTATCAATAGCTCTATTTTCAGATGTTCAGTCAACTTCGGCCGAACCGAACTCCACCAAACTGAACAACAGAACCCGAACTAGGGTTTTGAACCAAACGTCTGAACATCCGAACCGCGTTCTGTTCGCACATCCCTAATTGTCAGCCAGTACAGTCCACACAAGACTGGAGTTATATGCTCATGACATCCGGTCCTCATAAGGAGACAGGCCACTGCATTCTATATTAGCTGTAGCACTAGATGAAGAATGGGAACACTTACTCTCGCCTCAGTCCTAATGCCGAGTGCCTTTTTGTTTCACTAATTTTAGTGGGAGTTGAAGGAGTTCTGCAACTCTTTGGAGGTAATCTGGCCCTCACTGTTTTAAAAATAGTATTATTATTAACAATAATAATAAATAATTTCAATCCTTTTGTTTCATTGTTGAATCAGTTGTAGGACTTACGTCAAGCATATTTTTCTGTCCACATCAAAATCACCATGATTGCATTTTTGACAGTTTTATAGTATTGCAGTCTTTATTTGGAAGTGTTGTGCACAAACAGCTGTGGTAGAAAAGCGATCTGGCAGATTTAAAGAGGCTGGAACATAGGTTGGAGAGGAGATGGTGGGGGAGCCATATGGAGGCCAAACTTCAACTGTACACAGAATTCATGTGGGTGTAGAGAAGAACTATTACGGAGGCAAGGAGGTTGTACTTGTCCTTGGGCATAGACACTGCAAGGAATAAACTGGTGTAACTATTTCGGATTAGGCACGGCCTGATGATGCCAGATTGCCATAACCGGTTTCTATGGAGCTATCTGAAGAATGTGTGTCATTCTTTGCAGGAAAGATTAATGGACTCCAAGTGGGACTCTCTAGATCTCTTGATGTGGAGACCCACAGGGCCCCAAAAGGACTGTATTCCCCCATTGACTTCAACAGGGTTAATGACCCAGAGATCCATGCACTGTGCTGGGATTATTGAGGCTGACCATTTGCGGCTCCGACCAAAGCCTAGCCTGTTGAAAGAGAGTTCTCTGGTGGACATACTGTTATTGACAAGCAGTGTTAACAGCTCCTTTATGGAAGGGAGGGTGCTGCACAGTCCTAAGTGTGCAGAGGTTTGCCCCTTCTCAAGAAGTCATTCCTTCCTCATGGAGTGCTTGCCAATAACTGCCCAGTCTCTAATCTCCTCTTTTAAAGGGAAGGCCATGGAAGTATATCTGAAATTCCAGTCTGAGTTTTGGACTACTTATGGGGTAGAGACTGCACTTGTCATGGTGTTGAATGATCTGCTGGTGATCTTGGACATCTGGCCATTTTAGTCATGCTGGGCGGATTTTACTTATTTGTTCATATTTGTATCCCGCCTTTCCCCAAAGGCTCAGGGCGGCTGGCAGCATTCAATACAATTGACCATGGACTGATGCTTAGTGGCCGACGGATGTTCCCAGAGGTGTGACTAGAGCTGCTGATTGGTAGTTTCATTCATACCTAGAAGAGCAGAGTCAATTGGGAGTGATGGATGACTATAAGTTATCCCAGAGAAACTTGAAATGTGGCATCCCTGAAGGTTCCGTCAAATCTCCCATGTTGTTTAAAGATACAGGCAACCGTTCAGGGATGTTGTGGCTAAGCATGGGGTTGAGTACCATCAGTATGCTGATGATACACAACTACATATCTCTTGCCCTGTGAGCTCTGTCAGCTGGACCTCTGTCCTGGAAGAATGTCTGAATGACAGCCAGCTGGATGCATCAGTGCTATCTCATTCTCAGCCTGGGGGAAAATTAGGTGATCATGGTGGGGAGAAGCAGCTGGTGACAGGATGCCCTCTCCTACCTTGGGGCACTGCATATTGCAAGGGTCCAGATTGTGGGTCAGGTAAGAAATGTGGGCATCATTTTTGACCACACTATGTCCATGAAAACTCAGGTATCAGACATGGTTCAAAAATGCTTTTTCCTGCTGCGCAATCTGTGTAAGCTATGCCCATACATATTTTAGACTGACTTTGCCATGGTGACCACGAGGCTTGATTTGTGTAATTCCCTCTTCAATTGGCTTCTATTATTACTGCTTCATTGTTTGCAGCTTGTTCAGAATGCTACATTGGGTGTTTTTACACACACATTTCTCCTGCATGTTTGCTGTTACATCCTGAACTTTGTGTGTCTAAATCACTCATCCAGATCTTAAACATCCGGCTCTTTGAACTTCTGCGTAGAACTTCTCCCAGAACTTGTGTGTAAAATGTTCTCCTGGTAAACTGCTTTGCTCCAGGTAGCTGTGGTCACTTGGTTTCCATGGCATCCTGTTACATCTACAGCTAGTTTAGGCTGCCTCAGGGCAGTATGTGTGTGAAGAATGTGTCCAGGAACTGCCTCAGGGTAGTGTGTGTGCATGAAAAATGCATCCAGAACTTACTTGTGGACTTGTAAACCCAGAATATTGAAAATTCCAGAACTTTAAGGTGTGTATAAAAATGCCCAATGTGGTTACTTACTGGTTTGGGCAGCTGTGGTCATATTACACCCGGCCTGTGTTCTCTGCATTGACTGCCTGTAGAACAGTGGATTGAATTTAAAGTTGTGCTGCTAGTTTTAAAGGCCCTGTATGGCGTAGCCACTGGCTATATTCAAGATTTACTCCTAGAACCTCAGTCTACTGGCTAGCTGTGCTCAGATACCACCCTCTGTTTGGGGAGCCTGCCATTATGCTGTAAGTCAGCAAATGATTGGGCTTTTGCTGCGGTGGGTCACTTGGTGTGGAATTCTCTCCTTCCAGCTTTTCATCTTAGTTCCTCCCTCTTCACCTTCAAAAAGTACCTGAATTGATTTTTGTTTTCCAGGTGCTTTATTTATTTTGTTGTGTTTCTAGCCTGCACCTTCTTGCCAACAGCAGCTCATGGAGGCTCACATCATCAATAATAAAATACATACAAAATAAAAATATAAATAGAAAAATGCCAACCATAGAATACATAATACACAAAAGTGGGGTTAAAAACCCTCCCCCCTTCCTAACCCCAACTCTTCACCTATATCCTTCACAAAAAGCCTGGCAGAACAGCCAGGTCTTTCACGGTCTTAGGAAAGAGGAAAGGTTTGGGGACAAGCGGGTCTTTGTTGGGAGGGAGTTCCACAGCCTGGGTGCAGCCACTGAGAATGCCCTCCTCATTGTCACCACCTGAGCAACTCAGGGAACATCAAGGAAGCATCCCCCAGCTGAACGCAGGGCTGATCCAGGACCCGGGGCATGCGGTGATCCTATAGGTAGGCAGGGCCCAGGTTGTGTAGGGCTTTATAGGTCAAAACTAACACCTTGAGTGGGACTGGAAGACTACAGGCAACCAGTGCAGAAGACAGCGCAGTGGTGAAGTGTGCTCACAATGGCCCATCCCCATAAGGAGATGGACCTCCGCGTTCTGCACCAGCTGCAATCTCTGAACTGTCACCAAGGGTAGTCCTATGCTCAGCGCGTTGCGATAGTCCGGTCTTGAGGTGATTAAAGCATTGATGATGGTGACCAATTCAAAGGCCAAGACGTACAGCTGAAGCCGTTGCACCAGATGTAATTGGTGAAAAGCACCCCTCGCCACAGCTGCCACCTGAACATCAAGGTGGAGCTTCAAATCGAGGTGCATCCCCAGATTACAGACCTGAGGGACCAATGGAAGGCAGACCCCATCAATGACGGGGGCCATCACTCTCCAAGCTCTCCTCAGACGGCTCACCCTCATCCAGTCCCCCACAACTGGCAGACACCACATAAACACCAAGACTGCTGGGCCTGGGTTAGCTGAAAATGAGAGGCAGAGTTGGGTGTCGCAGCATATTAACGATACCACACACCAAACTCTCTCACAACCTCATCCAGAGGCTGCATGCATACATGGAACTGGAGCTGCGACACAATAGAACCTTGCAGGACTCCACACGGAGAGTTAGAGGATCTACTGCTTGTTCCTCCATGTATTCTCCCCCCCCCTTTTTTTTTTTTTTTTTAAACCTTTCCTATTTAAATGGTTTTTAATTCATTTTATATATAGTGTTTTATTGTATTTTAAATGTTGTAAAGTGCTCTGATCACCATCTAGCAGCAGGGCACTGTATAATAAAAACTATTCTTATTACCCTGAATTAAAAGGACAGTAGATTTAGCTGTAGTTGCGTGTGACTACCAGTGATTTCAAGTGTGGCAATGGTGAGCTTTGTTACAAAATCTTTTTTTTTTAAATTGATCAAAAGAGTAATAACTAACTTTTGCAGTACGAGTAACAGTAGAGATCTTTCTTTGCATTGAAATGATGTATTGTTGTTCTCATTATGTGGCACTGAATGCATCTGGCAGTGAACAATGATTAATAAGAGACATGGCCCTGCCCTGCCCCGTGGGGTTTGCTATGTAGGAGAGACAAGGGAGGGGGGACACAGGAGTACATTCAGAAAGTTGCAGGTGCAGTGGTGCACATGCTTAGCTTGCTTACAGGAGAGAAGGGGACACTTAAAGGACAGTAGATTTAATGTTCATAAATAAAACATCTGCCTTTTTCCTAAATGGCACCAACATTGTCCACGCCATTTTGGGAAAGGGTGTGCATGCGCAGAACGGACCTGTGGCCATTTGCTCATGCACAGTGATGTTATTTTAAGATTAATTTTAAATAAAATAAACAGAAAGTCCTCCACAAAAATGGTATGTTCATTTACAAAAACCGCCCTGAAAATGAAGGGTTTTTTTGTAAATGAAAACTAAAACCAAAATGGTAGGGGTGCCTTCCGCACACCACTACTTGCAGCACACTTTGTAGAGAAGGACTACTGCCACAGACTACTGTTGGTGATGTGTACATGTACTGTTGCCATCTCACTGTAAACTTAAACGTGTTTTCATTCCTCTATCTGCTATTTTGAAACTATCAATAGAAAGTCGAATTAAGTAGAAAATTATTTCATATTCCAGGAGACAAGAAGGGTATATCCATTTGGGGATTACAAGATATGTTAAGATAATTGTTTCTGTATAAGGGTTTTGCCTGCTAATTGGCACTAGATATTGAAAGGGCCAGCTGTCACTTCATCCAGAGAGATAAAAGTTTTAGAAGGGTAGAGAGGTTGACTTCACAATTGCACATTTAACAGAAATCTCTTGGAATCCATATTTTTAAGCAAGCAGCACTGGATATAACTAGCTCGCTATAACCAAAACAGGGACGAACTCTAAGGAATATATTTGAGACAGGTGAGAATTGTAGAAAATGAAACCCTTTGGGGATAAAAACAAAACAAAAAAACACGACCTTGACCCTGGAGATATGTATGCAACAGAATAAACAGGCTTCCTGACATTGTTCATGAAACTCTGTATCCCTGCTTTGCACATAATGCATAGCAGAAAGCTTTAGTCACCTTGGTGAAAAAGAATACCCGTTTTATTTATTTCATACCTAAATGAGACTGGGGTTTAGATGAGTGCTAGGCCAAGGCTATACGCGGAGAATCAAGCCTGGGAAAGAACTAAGAATGCTTACTACAAGTTGGGAGTAGCAATGAGACCTTTGATACTGTGTGTTGATCATGAGGTGTTGATGTCACGACTGTGGGACCTGGCAGGAGTGTCTGGGACTGCTATCTAGTGGTTACGTTCTTTTCTGTTGGGGATGGCACTGAGAGTGTTGATGGGGAATTGCTCGTTGTCCCCTCAGAACATCCCCTGTGGGGCACTAAAGGGTTCTATACTGTCTCCCCTCTTCTTCAACGTGTAGGCTGCTGTGCAAGGTCATTTGGAGGTTTGGGGTGAAGTGTCATCAGTATGCTGATGACACCCAGTTCTACCTCTTTTTCATCCAACGCAGCCCTGCAGTGCAGTTTTGGCATCAGCCTGGCTGCTTTTGTGGACTGTATAAGGGTGAGCCGATTGATGCTGAATCCAGACAAGTCTGTGGGGAAAATGGTTGGCTGGCCTTGTGACCTAGAGGGGATAGACCTTTCTATCTAGCTCCTCGGCCAAAATCCTTGTTCATGCCATGGTTATCTCTCGCCTCGACTACTGCAACCTCCTCCTTGCTGGCCTCCCTCGCTCCCACCTGTCCCCCCTTGTTGCAATCCAAAACTCTGC
>QEPC01012293.1:320845-375457 GCA_003113815.1 Sphenodon punctatus
GGGACGCCGCGGCCGCTGGTGCTGGGGGCTGGGCTCTGAGTCTTTTTTTAAACAAAAATCCAGGCTGGGCAGGGTGGGTGGGGGGTGTCCCCCCTTCCACCTGCGCAGCCTGGGAGGGGTAGGGGGAGGAATTAATTGTAGACTATTTATTTCATTGATTTCAATGGGGACACAGTGCCCCATTGAACTCAATGAAATAAAACCGGTACCGGTATACCGGATTTAAACTGGGAATCCGGTTCTTTGAGAACCGGTAAATCCGGTAGCTGGTAATGGGCCCGGGGTCCCACCTCTAGTGAAGAGTGTCTTGTGTGAAAACAGCCAGAGTTTGGCGCTGTGGAGCTACAGCCTTGTCCTTTTTATTTGGATCAATTTCAGTTGGTGATCACCCACGGATGCAGAGAACATGCTTGGGGCTGTGCAAGCTACCAGATGTGACTTAGATCCATGTCCGTCCTGGTTGGCGAGAGCCAGTTGGGATACGTTGGAGTGGTTGCTGGCTGGGGTCGTCAGTGCCTCCCTTTGGGAGGGCAGGATGTCAGACTCCCTTAAAATGGGGATTGTCCAGCCTCTGCTTAAGAAACCATCTTTGGATGCTGACTTCCCTGCCAGCTATCAGCCTGTCTCTAACCTTCCCTTGTTCAGTGCTGTCTCTGTTAGAAAGATAGACAGATCCTCCCTCTTCCCTTTGTGATCGCCACAGAGAGAGAACTGGGAGTGCAGAGCAGCTACAATGAGGCAGAGCGCCATCCCAGCAAAGGGATAGAATTTGTCCTTGGCACCCTAACACACAAGAGAATTCACAGAAGAGCAGAGACTCCCCCCCCCCTCCTCTATCCCCTGGATCAGCATCAGGAGCCAGGCGCTGGCTCACTGCTGCTGGGGCCGGGGATACCTGCACTCTAGAGTGCAGTCTAGCTGCTTATGGGGACAGGTTGCCAGGAGAACATAACACCGGTGCTCAAAAATCTGCACTGGTTGCAGCTAGTGGGACAGAGACTAGTGAACAAGGAGGGACAACAAACAGGGCAGCACCCAGAGTTGAGCTTTGAGGGAGTGATCTTTGTTATCCCTCCTTGCGCACTAGTCGCTGTCTGTCCCACTTAGAGTGGAAGGGGGGGGAGGGGAGTACCTGCTCTTCTGTGAATTCTCACAAGTACCCACCCTTCTGACTCCGCATGAAATTTTCTTCCTAATTTCTTAGGGTTGGTAGGAACTGTGTTGGGTTTAGGTACCTTATATAGGGTGGGGGCGTGTGAACACGTCATTATTTTTTTTAAGCTAGTGAGCTTGGTATATGCCGGTAACAGAAGGGCATGCAAATGAGAATGGAAGGAGCCCCTCGAAGAAGAACTTTGTTTACAAGGTAGCAACTTCCCCTGTGCCACAGGGGCTATGCCCCTGGCTGCAATGCTGTGAGAATCACAAAGCTGCCACACTTAAGGGAAAGGGGAAACTGTGGCAAACCTGCCACTTCCGTGTGAAATCTACAGTGGCAAAAATACCACTGCAACAGCCGTGGAAAGCCACGAGTGCAAGGCGCAAAAACTGCTCCCTTCCTAACCATGCTGCTTGGTGCAGAAGAGCACTTTCCACCAGTAAATGCTGCCTCAGCAGTACAGCATTTCAGCCTCAGGTGGCAGTGGCCAGGAGTGATTTTCACCAACTCCATCTGGTGAGGATGCTGTGGCCTTTTCTTTCTGATTCAGATCTGGCAGCCAGCATCCATGCCTTCATTAGGACTGATGTGGCAGCAGCTGTTACTGTGCCACGATTCCATTCCGCCATTTCGGAATTGCCCTCGCCACACTGACTTTTCTGCGGACATTCTGCTATTTCCGCCGGCATTCTGCAAATTGCAGAAAAATTGCAGAAACTGTTGGAAAACCACTGTTCCACTATTTTGTGGCATTGGCGGAATGGCGGAAGTAGCAAAAATGTCATTTTTCTGCTATTTTGCGAAGCCTGTGGAAGTAGCGGAATGAAATTAGCAGAACTGCTGAAGTAGTGGAATGAAACTAGCAGAATGAAAGCCTCTGCCATGCCATACCACTAATTGTGGAAACACTGTTTCCGGTGGAAATAGCTACCGCTGCGACATTCCGCTACAGCCCTAGCCTTCATTACCTTGAGGCTAGACTACTACAATGCACTCTACATGGGGCTGACTTTGAAGACAGTTTGAAAGCTGCAGCTAGCGCAGAATGTGGCAGTCTAGCTGCTTATGGGGACAGGTTGCCAGGAGCACACAACACCGGTGCTCCAAAATCTGCACTGGCTGCCTATTATCTTCCGGGCACAATTCAAGCTGCTGGTTTTGACCTTTAAAGCCCTAATGGCTCAGGACCCACTTATCTGGCAGATTGCCGGGCCTGCCATGCCCCACTCCAGCCTCTGTGCTCATCTGGGGCCACCTGTCTGGAGGTACCAGTTTTTAACTTGGCCTCTACAATTCGGAGGGCATTCTCAGCCATTGTTCCATAGTTGTGGAATTCACTCCCCTGGGAGGGTAATTTATGCCTGGACTTGAGCATCTTTAGTAGGTAGTGTAAAACTCATATTTGGAAAGGTGTTTGGCAGTGCAGGCTAGGGTAGTCGGGGTGGGGGGAGGAGTTGTGGGGGTAACGGTCAAGTCAGTGGGGTAGGGGGGATGGGGTGGAAACGGTTGTGGGGGTTAGAGTTATGGGGTGTTTTATGATTTTTGTATTTGTTTTATGTGTATTTTAAAAATATCTTTCATCATTATAAGCCACTCTAAACCACATCTGTCAGGAAGGGCAGGGTAAGAAATTCAAATAAAACTGTACCAGAAGTTTGTTTGTTTATCGATCTACTAACTTCTGACACCTAGTTATTTACTTTCCATCCTGAAAAATGGACTTCTGGTCAAGTAAAGTCACCTTCTGATCCTAGAAAATTGATTCCTGCTCCTGATTTTTAAAATTTGTCTTAGTTTTTTAGTTCTCACGCAGTATACCGATTGCTGATCAGAAAAATCAGAAAATCTGTACCGGACGTTACCATTTTTGGGGGGCAGGGTTGGGTACCGAACGCAGTACCTGAAAATGCAGGTATTACCCACAGGTACTAATTTAAAAACACCCATTTCAGCTCTACAGCCATCAACATAAAAGAAGCTATTGATAGAATGTTCCCCTTTTATTTCCACAACTTTAAATCTTAGTTCCCTCTGTGATTAGATTAAATACCAGATTAAGTTGCCTTAATTCATCATGAACAATTTACTTTGCTCTCTGGGCATATGAACAGAGTGAGTGGAGGGCTTCAAATGGACTTATTGGGTGATTTCAGATGTTATGCAGTCCTGATTCACCACAGTGGATTCCCTGCAGTGGTGAGCTGTCCAACCACCCCTCGTGGTCCAGGAAGACCCCAAACAGACATGATGGTACTGGGACTATGGCAGGGAATCGGACAAATAGACCACGGCCCAGGGCAGCACAACAGATGTGACGCCAATTCCTGGCCATGGTCAAAACACCCAGAAGGCCCATGGTCAAAACACCGGGGAGGGGTGGGATACAGACATGGCCAGTTGAGGGCAAAAGGAAGCCAAAAGCGCCAAAAGGGAACGCCCACACAAGGGAAATGGGAAGGGAGGAGGAAGAGGGAGAAGAGTCGCTGGGGCAGCGCACACAACAGGCATGGGGAAAAAGAGGTCACAGCGGAACACACAGCACAAACACATGCCCGGGCACACACACACCCCCGCATGGGAAAGGAAGGGAAGAGGGCACACAGCGGGACAGACAACACACACGGCACAATGAGCAAAGGGGGGAGGGTGGCGGTGTCATGGAGGAGGGGGGAACCAGCCCAGGGGCCAGGGAAGGACACAGGGAACAGCAAACAGAACCCCAACAACAGCACAGCCCACACGGGCACCTCCAGAGCAACACTGGCAGTCCCGGAACAGGGGACCCCCAGAGGCACAGCACAGTCACGGGGGTGGGGGGCCATACGGACTGGAGAGTGGCCTGGGAACAGTCCAGGAGGCTGTCAGGGATCAGACGCACTGGCGAGGGTGGGATGGATGGGAAGCAGGTGAGACGGAGACAAGGAGCAGGGCAGCCAGTCCAGAAACACACACACACACACACACACACACCCTCCCTGGGAGGATGCCCGGACACCCAGGCAGGGGCAGCAGAACCCCAGCAACCAGCCAGCACAGCAGAAAGCCAGGAACATCAGGGAGGGAAGGGGCAGCGACTCACAGTGCCAGGGCAGAGGCGGGAGCACTCACCGGAGCTAGTATCCAGGGCCTGAAAGGCACAGGGGGGCCTCACAGACAGCTGCAGGGGGCCATGAAGGGACCCGGGGCTGGGTGGCCCACCAGGTGCATGAAGTGGGGCCACTGAAGCATGCCCCAATGGAAGCCCAGCTCAGACATGTGGTGGGCGACCAGGTAGTAAGCCTTGAAGGGATCCTGGGTGGAGAGGTCCACCTGCACATTGTATCGGGACCACACACCAGCCAGTGCTGCCACCTCCACTTCAGAGGGCTCAGACAAGCCATAGTCAGCAGGTGGGGGCCATGGAAGGTGACCCAGCTCCAACAGGCAGTGATAGATCGCCCCGCGAGACCGCTGGTAAGCTCGGGCCCCGTGAACACAGCCAAAGAAGGACACGCCAGGACCCCCCTCCACCAGACAGGCCGGGTAGCCAGCCAGGCTCCACACACAGAGGGTGGATACAGTCTCCGCCGCCGGCCACCCCACATGAGAGCACCTCACCTCCAGGATGTGCCCATCAGGAAAGGGACACAGGCCCAGTGTCTCCGCCTGCAGCTGGCAATCGCGGGTGCTTGCCACATGGCCATCGTACCGCAGGCCTGACCTCATACTCTCATAGGCACCTATGAGGCTTTCCGGGCAGCTCAGGAGCAATTGCATGGCTGGGGAATGCCACAGGTCACACAGGGCCATGGTCTCTCAGAAGATCCAGCTACACGGGGCGCCTGGGGCTCATGAACCCTGGGGAAGCACGGCCAGCCATGGTCCAGCAAGCACCTGATACTAAATGCAAGGAAAGTGGGGTCCCACAATCCCTGGAGGAATGAGAGGGGAAGCAGGGGAGCTCCAAGGCCAAGCAATAAGGCCACAGGCCGCAACATTGCACGGCTACAGAGCGAGGCATGGGGTGCAGACCCAGCCCAGCTGCTGGAACAGAGTACACAGTCAGGACAGCCTACACACTAATCAGGGTGCCCAGGACAGCAGGAAGCCAACACAGAGAGGTGGGAGGTGATGACATCAGGAATGCAGCTGCTGCCCGCATGCCCAGGTGCAGTCTGGACCATTCACCAGGCCCCCTGCAGGGCACGCTGGTGCACGCATTGGGCCACCTCTGGCCTCCCCACCTCACTTGCCCTGCAGAAGCTTGGCCTGCCAGCATGGGGGGCAGCCAGAACAACCCGGGGTCCTGAGCCCGGGTGGCAGGGTGTAACCAGGGGGCGGGGCGCCACAGGTCCCATCCTATAACAGGTGCGGCTTTTGCCCTCCTGGGGTGCCAGTCACCCTGAAGCTGGGACCGTTGGGTGCCTGTGGGATGCACCTAGCCATTTGCGCTGAGTGGCACCGCTCACACACTGACCTCCTGCATATCCAGATTGCAGAGGTGCACCTGGCTACCCGGCTGCAGATGTACATAGCCAGGAGCGCTGCCAGAGACCGGAGAGCCTACCACGGGTGCAGAAGCTCCCTGGCCTGCCTCAGGTCCCAGCAGGAGTCCGAGGCGGCCCGCCAGGCCCTCCTCTGTGCCCAGGGGTGGGCTGCTGTGCTCCGCAAGGCAGTCAGCTGGCTCCAGTGGCGAGGGAGACCATGGGGAGCGCAGCCCTGCTCACTATGCCCATGACCGGAAGGTATGGGTCATGGAGCGGGCACAGGGGTGGTGGGCCAGGGCACTGGCCCAATGGGACGAGGCCACCTGGAGAGTGCAATTTCAGATGGACAGGTGTGTCCTACTGCAACTCTCCGAGCTGTTAATGCCCTGGCTGGAGAGACGGGATACCCCCATGCAGGTCCCCATTCCCATGGTCCAGCGGGTAGCCATCCGGGTCTGGGCCCTTGCGACACCCACTCCTGCTGCTCCATCACACAGCACTTCGGCGTTGGGGTGAACACCATCGCCGGGATCCTGCAAGACATCTTCGAGGCAGTGGAGGGTGTGCTCCTGGACCGAGCAATCCAGCTGGTAGACCAGGAGGCCGTGATGACCGGCTTCGCGTCTGGAGGATTCCCCAACTGCATGCACGCCGTGGACGGCACCCACAGAGATCCTCCGCCCATCCACTGGGGAGGCCTTGGAATGTATCAACCGACACAGGTACCACTCCCTGCAGCTGCAGGCGGTCATGGATCACTGGGGGCAGTTCATACACATTTACACGGGCCACTCTGGGCGCAGCCATGCTGTCCGGATCATGACCATCTCTCCCTTCTATGCCCGGACATACCACGGGGACTTCGCAGACATGGGGATGGCCCGGATCGAGGGGGTGATGATGCCCCCCTGCATCCTGGGGAACCTGGCCTATCCACTTACCCACTGGCTGATGAAGTTGTACCCGGTCGCCAGGAACCCAGTGGAGATGCTCTACAATACCAGCCTGTGCGCGAGCAGGACCATGATCGAGAGGGCATTCGGGGCCCTCAAGCAGCGCTGGAGGAGCCTTGCAGGCCGGCTAGACTACACAGTGGAGACCTCGGCCCTGATGATCGGAGCCTCCTGTGTGCTGCACAACGTGTGTGAGACCGATGGGGCTGCCCTTGACTATCCCGTACCCCAGCGCCCTCCGCATTTATGCATGTTGCAGGGCTGTATTGGTGCCCTATGCAGCCCTGCAACATGCGTAAATGACCACCAAGGGTGGTTAAAGGGTGGTTAGCGTCATGTCTGTTTTCGCCCACATATAAAAATAACATTTCCACATTTCACTGCAGCGTTTAACCTTTGCGAGGAATTCCTGTTTGCCTTGGAAAATGTTCTTTGTGTTGCATATGAGTAGGTTTCCCTGAATTGACTTCTAATACACATGAAAAATTGAAAAGATGCATATTATTGTGTTGCATAAATAATGTTAGTATAATAACGTTTGATCACTCAGCCTATATTTCAAGCAGCTGTAAGTTTTGATCTTTCAATTCAAGCTCATAAACAGAGATAGGCCAATTTTAAATGATCTTTTCTATAACATAGCTCTGGTGCCAAGCCATCACTTACTAAATCAACTGATTTATTTAGTGTTTCAATTTATATTTGCTATAAAAACATATCAACGGGAATAGTAATAATTATAGGCAAATTTGTACTACATTATGGGATTTCACCTATAATTTGACTTAACTTTACTAATGTGAAATCAAAAAAATACTGAGGTAAGTACAAACAAAACATTATTATAAGAAATAATTTATTTTCTAATACCACTTGTTAGGAAGAAGGCTTTATTTATATATGCATGCAATGAATAAACATATGCAATATGATCAACTAATTCAAAATGCTAGCAAAAAGTGAGGAATTGTCATGTGCTCCTTTTATTACTCAGCAAGAATATATTATGACGTCAGTAACAAACACCTGTCCTTTTATCAATAGGATTTCTGTGATAAACAGCAGACAAATAACGTTTGCCAAGGTTCCAAGTACTGTGTATGAGGTATGTCACAGAAGCCATATTTTATCTGACCTACATGACCAAAATATTGGGGAAACAGACTTGTCCAGAGGCTAACATTCAGGAATACCTGTTTGTCTAGTCAGAGTTGGTGAAGAAGGCAGCCATGTTAAAAATAATAATAATCACAAGTAAAAATCATTTTAATGAGTTTTATTATTTATCCAAGATAAATAAAAGCATAAAGTGTACCTAATGATGTAAATAAAAGCCAGTGCTTGCCAGCATTAAACAGATTCAGGATTTTGCTTGAGAAACAATATAATGCATATCAGACTGGCTATATGAAGTGACTTGTAGATAATTCCCTTTGAGAACGTAGCACATCTAAACTCATGAAATTATTAACGTTACAAAAGGTGGCCTGCCCAACTGAAAGTAAAACATAGTTGAATGGAGCATGCTGACAGCACCATTCTGCATTGTAGTGCAATGAAACGCAATAGGGGAAAGTACCCGAGAGCAGGGGAACCTCCTTGGCATCTGAGATTTAAGGCTGGCACAGCAGCCCCATTCACAGCTCTGAGAGAGATTTACCATGGCCACGTCTTCAGCAGTGCCAGATTTCACCACACCATGCCCGACACCCCCAGCCCTCCTGCAGTAGCAGAGGATTCCCTCTAGGCCCATCTTGCAAAGTAAGGGAGGGAAAGGGAATACCTTAGCAATGGCTTTCCCCTCAGGCCTGCTTGGAAGCAAATGATTGCCCTTGTCTTTGGCAGCAGAAGTGGGGCTTTCCTTTAGTCTAGGCAGAGGGAGCCTCCCTTGGAGGTGTTGGGGAACTGGACAGGGGACATCAAAGTAGTCCCCTGAGCCGGGGGCCTTATTACATCATGTTAAATATATCAACGATGGGGAAAAAAACAAATAAATTGTCAACAATAAGTTCTGGGTGTTGCCAGACAACTCCTGAAACTCTCAGCGATTATTAAATTATATTTGGAATTCGTTATGTTAGAGGTCTCAGGACTGCCCAGGTACCCAATCATAGGTTCTCTTGATTTTTAATGCAAGCTCCACCTCAGCCCCTCTTCAAATGCTCTTGTATACAAGATCAAGGTGTGTCAAACACATAAAATTCCCATCATCATCTCCAAATTGATAGTTTATCCTCACTTTCACTTTTTTTTTTTTTTTTTTTTTTTTTTGAGACCACAGACAATAACTATTGTTCTAAGAATGGTCATACGATTACCATATCACAAAAATGAAGTTACCATTGTACAAAATGAGCTATGAAGAGTGCCGAACACCTAAAACATTAAGTAAAAATCATACACCTTCAGCAAAACCAACTAACTGAAACTGACAGGCATCAATTTGTGCCATTTTAACTTCTTCCTCTTTGAGAGAGGGATGAAAGAAATTGGGCAGAGAGGCTAAAGTTCTCTTTCTAGACTTAAGCATGTGAGAAAAATTGGTGTGAAAAGAGAAGGGAGTGAGATTTTAACCATAAGCCAGAAATGGTTACCGAGTAATTGTTCCCAAAATACATTTTGTATGACAGCAAAAGGAAACCTCTTAAAAGTAATCATGAATGCATTTTGCAACAAATTTGTTTAAGTAGGTTGCAAATAGCTTAGATCAGGCCTTTGGGGGGTTTTGTGTAGAAAAGCTCCTACTAAGCCCCTACACTCCTGAAATCATTTTACTTCTCTGCACATTTTTTACCCTAAAATTTCCTACATTACTTTTTCTTAATGAAGTGAAAAGTCAAAATATGGTTGTCAAATCGATAACTAACCTTTGTCTTAACTACATGATACCTTTGATTACTTTATAGCCTTTTAAAACACTTTCTGGAACACTAATCCTCTGCATAAACTACACTGAGGGTATTTTCAGACGTGACGGGGCGGCTTTTGCCCCGTCACGGAATCACCCATTTGATTCCCTGCCAGAATCCCGCCATCACAGCCAGCAGACTTGCCGGCCGATCCAGGCAGGGAATCTGGCGGAGGGGGGGCAGGGTTGCGCGGTGCAACCTGCGGCCACACAGCCCCACCCCTCCATGCTTCCCCGCCCTCTGGAAGACAGGCGGGCGCAGCGGCCAATCTGGCCACTGCATCCGATTCCGACCTGTGGTCCGGGCCATGGCCCGGAATCAACGCCGGTAACAGATGTTACCGGCCGCCAATTCTGGGCCATGATTCAGCTACCCACACTTTTGGTCCTGGTCCCTGGACAAGGGCCTAAAGCGAAGTTATTTTGATTCCTGCCAGAGGTTCACTGTGGTGAACGTCTGGCGGGACTCAAAACAGAAGTTACATGACCACTCCCCACCACAGGTTATTGTCTGTGGCTGAGCGTGATCTCGTAACGTCTGAAAATACCCTCTGTATATGATAATATTTTAATCTGTACTCATGCCTCTGCAGGAATTGACTCTTCAAGGTCCTCCTGACCCTTTTCTTTCTGGTATTTGAGTGCATTGCTGCACCTGTGTAAATTATGGGTACGAAGCCTAAATATTGTAATTATCCTGAATACATCTAAAGAGATCCATACACATTTAGGGCTAGAGCTTTTTAAACTTTCAACCACTTTGCATGAAACCTGTGCATATTATGTACCTCCACAAGTTTAACACTCCTGCCAATTTTCAGAAAGATTGGATAAAGGGTCCTGATGGTATAAGACATTAACAACTGTAACATTTGTATAGTCCATCCTATTTACAAGATATTTGGCAGTAATGTATCACATACTGTCCCTGTCATCTCTGAAAAACTACAGGGCAATTTGATAAAGGGACCCAATTTTATAAACAACTGAAGTTGTCCTTTTGAAGACCATTATTCAAATAGCAGCACATGCAGTGCCAGTCTGAGGTAGATACTTGGCATGGCAGGGGGAGAGAGGCTGTAGGAAGGAGGATGTCGAGCAACCCAAAAGACTGACAGACACATCGGGGTGCAGGTCTGAGGTGTAGATTTGGAGATGTTGGAAGTGGAACAAAATACAATGCTGAGGGCTTGATTATATGCCCCTAGGGGCACCCCTGAAGCATTATTGAGGGTTGAAACTGGTGTGAGTCGAGTGGCGATGCTAGCCAAGCTTGCCATTATGCTGGCTACAGCTTAATTTAAATTCCTTCAGACTCTTTTGCTGCCCTGGCTGCTAAGTCAGTGACCAGGGGATGGTCTGAGAAGGCTAATAAAATCTTGCATTCCCTGGGGTATTCAAAGGCATATATACTAGCTTTCCCTTATATAAGGGGTTGGACAGAAATAAAATCAAGGATAAAGGACCAGGAATTATGATGTATGAGAGAACTTCTCTGGTCAAAGAGTCTCACATTTTTATAGTGATTTAAGGACACCTGCAGACGGGGCAGCTTATTTAGCTTATCCAGAGATGGAACAATATAGGAAAATTTTTGCGCTAGCCAGGGCCAGCCCAAGGGTTTGAGGGGTCATGTGCCAAGCCTTGCTGTGGGGCCCCAAAAGGTTGGCTGGTCTGCCGGTGGCAAAGCCACAGGTGGGCCAGTAGAACCTTATGACTAGCAGAGCTCTAGGGAGAGGCATGTACATTGTAGGCAGAGCCTACAAAAATTCAGCAACAGAGTTTTCAGCATTAAGATGTGATGGACAGAACATTAGTTTACACTGGGAACTCCTTGCTGCTCAGTAAAACCCACTTGGAGACTGAGAGAACCCTCCTACTAGCATCTCATCCAGTAAGTGGATGGGACTCCAGTAGGACAACTCTCTCTCAATCAGTTGTAGTGCCATAGCAGGTTAAAAAAAAATCCTGTTCACATATTTAAAACATACAAAACCTCTGGGCCACATCAAAATAGCTGCATGGTATTAACAATACTTGATCACACAAGCACGTTCATAAAAATAGCATGCGATGAGCCACTTGAAGAACAGAAGGTTGCTACCTTGCAAATAAGGTTCTTTGAGATGGTTCTTACATTCTCACAACACCCACCCTTCCAGCCTCGCATGGAATATTTTCCTTATATTTCTAGAAAGGGTTGGAAGGAACTGTAATTCTGTTCCTTCCAACCCTTTCTAGAGATGGGAGATGGCTTTTTTATACTAGCGGAGCTCAAGACCATCATGTGGCTATTATTTGAACAGGATTAGCATGCACAATCAAGTTGTGAGAATGTTAGATGACATCTCAAAGAACCTTCTTTATAAAGGTAGCAACCTCCTGTAAACAAAAAGCTTTATCTCCCATTCCAATCGGGTTGTCCCAGCTGCTGCTGCTGCAGTGCTACAGGAGGATGAGGCAGGTGAGGAATGGCGTTAGCCCGGCGGCAGTGGGGGAGCATGTGTCAGCCTGCAGGGGGGCTCCAGGGCAACAGGGGAAAAACAAACAAAAAACCCCAAGATGGGACAAGTGGCCGGGCGGGCTTTGTTACCAATGGGGGTGGCAAACAGTGGTGTCCCACGCTCCATCCCCAACCCGCGGCCCCTCCCTCGGAGGCTGCTGTGGGGCCATGTGCCTGGGTGCCGGTGGCACATGCCTCGAGCCGACCCTGGTGCTAGCAAAATTAAATGTTTTCCCCTATGCTTACGCCTTAGGAAGGATAAAAGGGATTCCCCACGACTAAAGGTTTTGTGAATATTGTTATAATAAGGGCAACAGATTCCTGAATCACTGCTCCATATTTTAGTAGATTGCCCTGCTTACAATTGGTGGAGGTCAAAATATATTGTTCCATTTCTTGGGCCCAGAGGAAATGTAAACCTTGATAGGATGGTGGTGCTTCTTTTAAGGGACCAAGATAATACTGGCTCATACAGGTTGCTAAATTTCTTACACAGGTCCTCAAAATGAAATTGGCTCAGGAGGGAAATTGTTAAAGTAATGTTTGTACTCTTAGTTGTTATTTCTTTTTTTAATTGTCATATATTGTGTGAATATAGTTTTTACTTTAAGTGTAAATATTGTTTTATTCCGTTTGTACCATATTTGTTACGATGGCTTTGGCTATGTAATAATAATTTTATTTTATTTATTTATTTCAAAGCATTTATATCCCGCCCCTCCTGCAAAGCAGCCCGGGGCGGCTCACAACATAATTAAAACAATAAAATACATTAAAATTCAATAAAAAC
Source organism: Sphenodon punctatus (assembly GCA_003113815.1). Taxonomy (NCBI): domain Eukaryota; kingdom Metazoa; phylum Chordata; class Lepidosauria; order Sphenodontia; family Sphenodontidae; genus Sphenodon; species Sphenodon punctatus. The sequence continues at coordinate 333,625 of QEPC01012293.1, forward strand.
ATATATTTCATATAAAAATATAAATATAAACAGGGCTTAGCAAAAAAAGGGGTAGGAGATTAAAAAGACCCTCCCTACCCTCCCCCAAAGGCCTGGGCAAACAGCCAGGTCTTACAGTTCCGCCGAAACGTTAAAAGGCTTGGGGCCAGGCAAGCTTCCTCCGGAAGGGAGTTCCACAGCCGCGGCCCCACCACCGAGAATGCCCTCTCCATCGTGGCCCCCCACTTAACACAGGGGACCTCTAAGAGGGCACCCCCGGCAGACCGCAGGTCTGACAGACACATTCACTGGCCAATTACTGCATGCTTCTAGCTTTACAGGACCAATTGGTAGTGGCTTTGAGGGGGGCATAGGGGGCGGCTCTCAGGTGGGCAGAGAAGGAACATAACTGGGACTTTGGGGATAGCATCCCAACAATCAGGAGACAGTTTACACAGCCAGGTTGGCCAATTATCACAATCACATCCTGCGGCACTGCTACAGACGACATAAGAGAATCTGTATTGGCTTTTCTCTAAACAGATGCTTCCAATTTCCCAGTAACAAGTGGAGGGATAGATGCTGGGATGGTCACAACACAGAATGAGGATATTTGGTTGACATTTCTGCTGGCCAATGGCATCACAAACTGATTTTATACCACAGTGATACGTAAAAGAATCCCTGGCATAGACTCCTCTGCATATGTTGTGCAGGCATATAAAATTGGTACCCTTTATCACATCTTTCTGATATTTGGCAGAGACGATCTTGAAGGTCCCCATAGTATACAGGAGATCTGTGGTGGATGAAGCAGGAAGGGCGGCGGTTAGAGCGACGGTGGCGTCACTCGCATACTGAAGTGGACCGGTTGCGGCATAGAGTCTGGTTATGTACCTATGCTGTAACGGTGCAGACAGCAAAGAAGGTTTTACACCTAAGAATGTATATGAAGATTTTTGCAAAATAAAATAAAATTCAACAGCTACTAAAATTGGATTACATTATCCAATCTTTCTGGAATTTGGTACACGTAATGCCTTCCATTAGGGAAGGTATACACACCATGTTTCAGCCAAATATAATGAAAAACAGAAGTGTTACAGCTGAATATGTGTTTTCCATTAAAACCGATGAGAAACAAAAATGAAAGCAGAAACGAAAACAATTTGATATTTATGAAAATGAAAATGACAGATTTAAGTAACGAAAAAGTAAATGAAAATTACCTGGGCCCCTGGTGCCCACCTCTAGTGCTGTAGAGTGCAGCCGCTGTTTGTTCGAATGCAGTCTCTGTCAGAATACTCTCTAAAGCTCTCTGGGAGCATGCTGGAACATGTAGTCTAGCATACTTCCTTAATGCATTAGACTAGCTAACTCAGTGAATGCTCAGAACTCAGATATAGCATTAGACTAATGCTCTATGGGAGTATGCTGTACTATATTTCCAAGCTCCCAGAGAGCTTTAGAGAGCATGCTCACAGAGCCTGCATTTAAAAAAAACAAAAAAAAAATCAACCTCACAGCAGCCCGACTCTACAGCATGCACCAGCTTCCATGGCTTTCAGGCAACTTTGGCACAGAGGACAGGAAGGGGGACAGAGGGCAGCAAAGTACCTGCCCTCCCCCTTCCCTGCTGCTTCCCAGAGGGCAAACTATGTTTTTTGCACCCCGCACCACTACCATGACTGTTGTCCTCTCCCCCCGCTTCCTGCCCCCTGCCTGCAGCATCAGTTGCCTGAGCATTTGCTGAGTTACCTAGGAGCAGCCCCAAAACTTGGGCCCAATCCTTGGCAATTTGGAGATACTCACATTTTTTATTTTTTTTTCACTATTTAATATATCACTAATAATTACATTGACCAATGTTAACTTTCAGCCTGGACCTTTCAATTTTCAGAAGTATCTGCAGTTAAGTACAAATGATCAAAGTTGACCCCGATTAACAAATGACATGAAAAAGACCAAGTTTTTAATGGTATGTTAATTTTAAAAAAACTGGTACTGATGGGGGGAGAAAAATCTGTAATATTACTGGGAAGTATTTACAGGGATAGAGTATTATGACTATTAGCAAAAGATAAAGACACCATAAACAGATTCATAGGCATTGTAACACCAGAAATGTCACCTTGTGACAATGGGTGCGATCCAGAACTCGCACGTACATGGTTGCCACATGATTCATGCGGTTTGTGTGTATGCCACAGTCTCCATAATGGGGGCGCACACAGATTGCATGTGGGTTACACACGTGCACTTGTCCACAGGGTTTGCTGTCAACCACAACAACGCTACCAGGAATAGTGGCATGGTATAGTCTTTCAGCAGATAACCATGACCACCATTCAAGTCAGTATTATTTCTTACTTTATGTTCTGGGGAAAACTTTGGTTTCTCAGATTGTGTGGTAACAGATAATAAATAGCGATTGTGTCTCATATCCTGCATCTTTGCCCATTGGTATAAGACTTGTTAAATAAGCAACAATCCTTTATTAATTAATCATTGTCTTCTGGGACCAATTTAAGGTGCTGGTATTGACCTTTAAAGTCCTTCATGGTCTAGGCCCCACTTATGTGAGCGATCGCCTCAGCCACTGCGGTATTCCAGGGGTGCCCTCCTGGAATTCCCACGTTACTGATTGGTTTGGATGGACAAGAGGGCATTCTTGGAGGCCACACCATCACTTTGGAAGTCTCTTCTGGTGGAGGTTTGCCTCAGCCTGAATCTTCTTACCTTCCAACGAAATTGTAAGACCTGGCTTTTCTGCCAGGCGTTTGGCAGGGAAGGAGGGGATGGGTATATTGAGATAAAATTGGGGTCTCTTTTCTGCACTGTGGGTATTTTACAGTTTTGTGCATGATTAGAGTTTTAATAAGTTTTATATTCATATTGTGTTTTAATTATGAATTTTGTGAGTTGCCCCGAGTCGTTTGTAGCGAGGGGTGTGGTAAACATTTACATATAAATAAATAAATAAAATCCTAACCCAATTACACACATACAGTTTGTTACATCGTTGACTGCTTTTTTTCAGCAGCCAAAATCTTCAGATGGAACTAACTCAGGATCCCTTCCTGGCAGCATTCTTAACAAGAGCCGAAGCCTAATTTGTCCTGGGCTTCCCTCTTCCCCAACAGAACCCTTCGTTTTGTCTCCTAGGCGGAGAGGAAGAGAACAAGGAGGACACCAATCGTAGGCCAGTTTAAGTTTGCAAATAATGCTGCAACCCTCCCACAGGAGGTGGGTGAAGTGGATACAGTCATAAGCCACCTTAATTTTCTAGGCTGGTCTCCTTTTCCCCCTCACCTCATAAGTTGATTCTTTAAAATGTTCAGCATACACTCTTGTTCCCCACTTTCACGTTAGCAGTGGACATAACTCAACAGGAGACACAATGGGTGTAAACACTGTGGAAAGCAGCTCTGGATTTACCCACAGATGTTCATCACCCCCAGGTTTACCCATCTGCGTGAGGGGCACCCACCAAATATGCAACATGGAGCAATCTCGGGCTATGCTGGGGCAGCACACTACATGCTGCAAGATACAGGAGCAAGCTGCATGGAGCAGCTGGTCAAACTTGAGGCAATGGCCAAATAGTGCTGCTGGCAGTCTGTTGAGGGGACCCATGGAGCACATCTGCGCCCATCCATCTTGTCACGTTCAACACCAGAGAGTCACGGACAGCCACCTAGAGCATTGCTAGAATGAGCCGCGGTTCTACAGTGGAGGAAAGGGTGCTGTGTGAGCAGACCACAGCCAGCGGATTCCACTGGTATGCATGATGTGGCCCCAGAGCTAATAAATGGCATCCACGCGGGTGGGCCCACAGAGCAGCTCCAGACTCCAACTGGTTCCATATCGGTCTGAAATACCCAATGAATTTTGGCCAGGTGCCACCCACACTAGACTGTTTACTCAGCAGCAGACACAAGCCATTCACAATTTCTTCAGATAGATATGGTTCACCAGAAGGAACATGCCACCATTTCTCTTAAGAAAGCACTTTCTGAATCCAGTCATTCCAGATTGACACACCAAAATACAGCCTAACTGCCAAGGACCTTAAAAGCCTTTGGTGAGGGAGATGGGTAGGCGGTGGGGTTGGGAGGGATTGCTGGTTTAATGAATAGTTACGTTACACATTTTATTCTGTGTTTTATATTGTACTCCTCCCTGAGCGGCCTTGGTGGGCAGGATAGTAAATCTTTTAATAAATAAATAAAAATATAACATTCTGCACACTACTAGGACTTACTTATCATTTCTATAGCACTATTAGACATATGCAGCACTTTACAGTCACAGATTTTTGAAGACAGGTCCCTGCCCAGTGGGCTTACAATCTAAGATGTACAGGGATAAAGAGAACAGAGAGAGAGACACATATATTGCTATTTTACAGATGGGAAACTGAAGCCGAGAGGTTGACTTAATCAAGGCCACCCAGTGAGCTCATTGGCAAGGGTGAGATTCAAGCCCTGGTGTCCTAGGTCCAGCTCCTTATCTACTACACCACAGTGGGTCACCAGAAACCCTTACCCATTCATGAAGAATACATCATGAAAAAAAAATGCACCTATGCTGCTGCTTGTGCCCAGAAATCCTCTGAAGACTTGTGCTCTGTTCTCTCCCTCTGGGCCTTCAGACCCCTCATAAAAACCTCCCTCTTCTGTCAGACTTTCCCTACCTCTTCACCCCCATAGATTGCTCTTCAATTTATCTCAACATACGCGGCAGGTTCCCTCGGTGTGGAACTCAAAGTTCCTCCAGATATTGGTCTCCGTATCTCCCTCCTTACCTTCAAAAAGGCCTTATTCTCCAGGTGCCTTCAGAGGGCCTACTGCTAGTTCTCTCTCCTTCCTTTCTTCCAATTAAGGATCAGGGTGGCCTACAAACAATAAAAGCATCTAAAAGTTTCCTTAATCCCTCCACAACGCTTTCCCCAACTCTCACCCACCCACCCAATTCCACCAAATCTAATCCCTAACTGCCAAACACCTGGCCAAGCAGAAAGGTCTTACATCATTTCTGGAAGATGAGCAGACTTGGCCTTAGATGAATCTCAAAAAGGAGGGAGCTCCACAATTGTGTGGCAGCCACAGAGAATGCCTCTCTGCGTGACCTTGCTTTAGAAGCTTCACAGGCAGATGGTATCTGCAGGAGAGCACTTCCAGCTGACCTCAGAGGCCAAGACGAGGCATGAGGGAAGAGGTGGTCTTTCAGATACCTGGGGCCCAGGCCATTTAGGGATTTGTATGTCAAAGCCAGCACCTTGTATTGTACCCGGAAAGATATTGGTAGCCAATGCAGACTCTGGAGCACTGGTGTAATGTGCTCCCAGCAACCTGCCCCTGACAGAAGACAGGCCCCATTTTGAAGGAGTCTGGACCTCGTCAATAACAGGAGTCCCCATGTCTCCCAGGTCCTATGTCAGACAACTATCATCTCTTCAGTCTTGTCTGGATTCAGCTTCACTAGGCCCGTCTGCATCCAGTCCCCAACAGCAGCCACGCACCGGGTATGCACCGAAACTGCAGAACCTGGGTGAGATAGAAAGAGAGAGAGAGAGCTGGGTGCTATCAACATACTAATGGCACTTCACTCTGGATCTCTGAACAACCTCGTCTGGAGCCTCAAATACACATTGAACAGGAGTGGAGACAAGAAGGAAACCTGCAAGACCCCACAAGGGAGCTCTTCAGTAGAACACAAGCCACTGCCTATCACTACGTCTGCCAAGCAGAAATGAGTAGAACCACTCAAGAGCAGTCCTGCAAACCCCTTGCAGGTCACACAGCCTTGCCAACACCCCATGATCAACTTTATGAAAGGCTGCCAAAAGATCTAACAAAATCAACAGGATACAGTTGCCCTTGTCAACTGTCAAGCGGAGGTGTCGGCCAAGGCCACAAGCGCAGTCTCCGTGCCATACCTAGAAAGAAACCCTGATTGACATGGATCGAGGAATCAAATAGCATCATGCATCTGAAGCTGCGAGGCAGCCATCCAGTCAGTATCCTTTCCTAAAAAGGAAAGATTAGAGATGTGGCAATAGCTGGCAGGCGAGGCAATGGCTAGAGATTTTTTAATTTTATTTTTCCAGCAGAGGCTGGACAACTGCAGTTTTGAGGCCATCAGGCAACACCTCCCAAAAGGAGGCATTGACAACTCCAGCCAGCAAAGTCTTCCAGATAGCTTTCACCAGCAGCCAGGATAGGCATGGATCTAGTTCACAAATGATTGCCTGCAATACTCCAAGCACCCCATCTCCATTGGAGGGTGAAACCAATTGAAACTGATCCAAGCAAACCAGACAGGACTGAGCATCCTCAACCCCAAACTCTGCATCCAAACTAGCAGTTCCCAAACAAGCCAAACATGAGTAACTATCTGCAAAGTAGGTGGCAACCTCATCACAGCAGGAAACTAATAACTAAAAGCTTTCTTCTCCTCCACCACCACCACCACAGCATAGCAGTCAGTCAGCTTTGGTGCAAGTCGAGTGCCACTCATGCTCTATCTGGCTACCTTCCCACTTTAGAAGCCTCGGGTCCTCTACATACCCAGGAGACCTATGCTGCTGCCTGCCATGGAGGAGGTGGACGCCTTGGTGCCACTGCATTGATGGTCCAAGTCAATATGCCATACTACAGAGTGACCAGGTCACTGACAGAGGTCATCAAGTTCAGCAGGTAAATCCTTGTATTGGATTCATTAGACGTCAGGGGGGTGGGAGCCAGCAGACCACCCTACCTGGCCAACCACCCCAGTGGAGCAAAAGAAGGTAGGGATCTGAGCCCTCAAAAGGTAATGATCTGACTGTGACAATGGTATCATTATGACACCCCACAAAACTGGAACCCCCATATCCAGACTGGTGCAAAACATTAAATCAGAATTCTTCCCCTTTGCCTACTTCTTTAAAATGGTTTTAAACTAGATTTTAGGTTGCTTTATTGCAGTGTATTAATTTTGTGAAATGCCCTGTGCACCATTTAGTGTGTGCGGGAGCCCCCACTTATAACTACACTAAATACATGAAGCAGCAACTTCTCAGCTTCATGAAAGTTACGGTAGCCCTGTCTTTCCCTATGTGCCTTTCTCCTTGCCTCCACTTCCTTCGCTATTCTAGAATGTAAGTGCCTCCGAGCAGGGACTTACGCTGATTGTTTGCTGATTGCTTGGTACCAGACACATTGCTGGTACTATAATTACTATTTTTATTATTTATAAAGTGTTATGGTGGCCAGCAGCTCTTCTATAAATGGAGAGAGAACATTTTGCAAGATATATTTACTTACACCATTTATACCTCGCCTCTCCTGCCAAGCAAATATATAAACCAAACCAACAAATAATGGCAAAACTCAGACCTTGAACTATACATTAAGATTGCAATCCAGCTTGGTTCTACTGCCAGCACAAGGGGCCTTGTGCTGGCTGTAGGGATGAGGAACAGCAAGCTGCTGGGAGGGGGAGGTGCGATAGTCAGTGGAAGCAGGGTCCCACCAGCCAGATGACCACACTGCCAATGGAGTGATGGTCAATTGGCCACTCCACCAATTGCACTCTGGCACTGACAGCCTGGATTCCCTGGTGCTCCACCACTTGGGTATGCCACACTGGGTTGGGGACACCCCACCGGAGGACAGCCCCCCCCAGCAGATTTAGAAGGGGCACCAGCGTGGCCCTACTCCTGCTCAGAGCAAAAGTAAGTCCCGCGCAGCCATAGGGACTCTGGCACTGACAGCCTGGATTCCCTGGTGCTGCGGTACCCCCACCTGGACAGCCCCCAAGACACCCAGGGCAAGAGAGCCCTGGCCAGTCCTCTGTGTGGCCCTGCCCCTTCCCTGCTGCTCCATATGCAGCCGGGTCACATGTGGAACCAGCCTGGGCTCTCATGCCCTGGGTGTTTCAGGAGCTGGCTAGGTGGGGGTGCAGCTGCTTTAGGGACTCAAGTGATCCCCATCTGCCTGCTACCTGCAGCTCAGCCCCATAGCTCCACCTCCCCCTTCCATCGGGGAGTGGAGCTGGATGTGGTGCTGTGGCTGCCGGGGCCCCAGTGCCATCCACTGGTGCTGTTTCAGTGCATAGATGGATTGCACTCAAAAAGAATAAGGATGCATGTTGTAAACTGCCCTCAGTCTATAGAGAAGGGTGGAATAAAAATATTACAATTATTTAATTTATTAATTCTGACTCCACTGAAATCGATAGGAGTTTTGCCATTGATTTCAGAGGAGTCAGGATTACAACCCAGAGCTGTCACTCCTTTATCAGGATACCCTGGGAAATAAATAAATAAATATTCCAAATCAGTAACAGTTAAAAGGGAGATGACCTTAATTGCAAATGTAGTATTGGAAGAAGTATTTCCCATCACTATGCTGTTCCTCATTATCAGTCTCCCTAAATGGAGCCAATTATATTAGGAACAGAATAACATCTACGAGCTAGGTATTGGGTGTCAGCAGCTTGAAACAACCAGGATACAAAAGGTATCTAAGGCTCTTTTTACACGCGTCTCTCCCACTCATGAACACGCAGATGTCTGTGTGTTCATGAGCAGGCGCAATCCGTGTGACGGACGTGGCACGGGCACTCATGGTAAGTGGGGGTGCACACACTCCCACCTAACACACATCCCCACTCATTCCTACACACAGAGCAGCCGGGGAAAAGAGGTTGCTCCATAAGTGGAAATGAGTGTGTGAGGGGGGATACATGTGCCATCATGTGCATGCCCCACCCACCCACTGCACACACCGGTGCGCCTACGCACCCCCTCACCTGGCAGCACCATGTAAAAATGGCCTAAGAGTATATTGCATAACTAACTTGAAGAAAATACTTAGAATTGAAGTATTTTGAGGAAGAGGCATAACAATTTAAGATATGATAAAACTCCATTTGATAAAAATGCACAATGAACAAAATAACCCGTGTTATTGATTACTAGGGATGAGCGAACACGGTTCGGAAGTTTGGAATTCGGACCGAACTCAGTCTGTTCAGATGAATTTGAACACGAACTGACCGAACCGTACTAGATCCGAACGTTGAAATGACCGAACAGTTCAGTCATTTCGGATCGCGTTCAGGTGAGTTCATGTGGCAAAAAAGTGTCACTGGAAGGTCAAACATGACAGGGAGGGGGAGTCAGCTGAGGAGCAGACTTCCAGGCACCATGGGTGGAGTGGCTTGCAGTAGCAGCCAGCCTGCTGAATCACCATCCCTTTTTGCCTCAGACCACTGGCTTGACAGTCTGTGATTGGCCACGGGCTAGGCTGCACGGAGCCAATGAGGCTTGCGGTGAGGCCTCCCCCCTTCCCAACTGATTGCCTCCCCCCTTCCCAACACCTTCTAGGTAAAATCTTTATTAGTGTGGCCGTAGGCCATAGCTTAAATCCTTGGGAGAAATAAATGTCCAACACGGACAAATTTATCCCAATGCACACAAACAAGATATCCAGTTAGTGAAACTAAATCTTAACCAAAAAGAACAAAAATTATGGTCAGAATTAAAATACAAGCTCATAATTAATTTATACAATAAAAAAAGAATACAGCTAACTCTGGTTGGTGCATAGCACTATGACATAAAGGGGAAAACCCCTTCCGCCACCCAGGTGAGTTCTAGAGAACGGGTAATAACAAACAAAAAATTGTCTAAATTTGACTAAATTAGGGAAGACACTAGCAGCAGTAGATAAGTCCAGTCCCTCAAAAAAGGGGGTTATACCACCCCAGGATGATCTGGTGACGTAGGTGCTATAGGCATAAAGGATAAAAATCTATCCCTAATATGAACAGCCACAATTAGAAACTTCGACAAGCTCCTGATGACCTCTGGGTTTGAATTGTCCAGTAGGTGGTCGAGAAGCGCCTGATTTGTTCTTCCCGGAAGGTTCCTGATATGGACAGCCAGAAAAGTGTTCCTGGGCTCATCATACAAGTGGCAGTCCAAAATGAAGTGATCCGTAGTCTCGACTGCCAAATAATCAAACGGACAAAGTCTCCTGGAGAATGGAACCCCCCTTATATGCCCTTCTAGTAGGGCGGTAAGGAGGGCATTTATTCTGGTTCGTGCAATGAGGGACTTCCCTCTCAGAGAAATAGGCTCCTGGAGATACCGGGCCATCTGATCTATTTTAGGCACCCATAATAGATAGTCCCCTCATGTTTGCTGATTCCCTGATGCTAGCCAATTCTTCCTGCCTGCCTATATCTCGCCACCTAACAACAATTTCTTTAATAAGTGCAGTCGGGGGCTTATGCCTTAAGTACTCCTTAGAGAAGTCCATGTGTCTCAGAATGGATCCCAACTTCTCCACCCATGGGCTAACAAAAGGGTCTTCTCTAAGGTCCAGCAGAAGTCCAGGGATACTGGAGATTTCAATTTTTGCCCAGAATTTCAGGGCAAGCTCAACTGTCATCTGTTGCCATCTGGGCTGTCACACTTCCTGCCTAATAGCGGCATATGGCGTGCCCTTGGGGATACGTAATAGCCCCTGGAGAAATCTAGTCTGCAGGGAATTAAAGGAATTGGAAAGGAAGGGTGCCCATAGCTCGGCTCCATATAGGGCCTGGGCCCTAATCTTAGAGTTATGTACCTGGATAGCAAGATCAACAGCACTCCTTCCCGAGTGCGTGAAGAAGTGAAAGATGGAGCGAGAGGAGCCTTTGGCTAGGGAGGTAGCCCTCCGAATATGGTCCCTCCAGCTCCCTGCTTTATGGAATAGCATCCCAAGGTATCTAAAGCTAGAGACCTGCTGGAGAGGCTGCCGTGCTATGGCCTAGTTAAATACTTTCCTTTTCCTAGAAAAGACTACTACTTGGGATTTTGGGGCACTGACAGTCAGTCGATGGGAATCACAAAAGGTTGCAAACACTGCAAGCTGCCTGAATAAACCCACCCGGGTCTGTGATAGTAGGGCCACATCATCGTCATAGAAGAGGCCTCCGATTGATCTAGTAGCCAGCTTAGGAGGGTAGAACTTCTGGTCTGACACAAGGGCAATAACATCATTGATGTAATAATTGAATAAAGCAGGAGTCAACACACAGCCCTGCTTAACACCAGCACACACAACTACGAGAGAGGTAATATGACCCTGGTGGTCAACCCTAACCGCAAGCACAGAATTTGAATGAAGGGAACGGATAAGAATCAGAAGCCTTTTATCAATTGATGATTTGGCCAGTTTGGCCCAAAGAATGGACCTATCAATCGAATCGAATGCTGCCCTTAGGTCTAAAAAGGCGACATACAGGGCTCCGTTCCATTCCCTTCTAAACTAGTCACTGTTCCTGAACAGCAGGCGTTTCAGAAGGCTCCCCCTCCCAGCAGTTTTGTTCTCCTCAATCCATTGCAATCCTCCTCCTATTCCTCCCTCCCCCCTCCATTGAATCCTTTCCCTCTCCCTTTTATTCCATCCGATTCCCTTCCTACTCTAAATAAATCCAAAACTTAACAGGGAATTATTATTAGATTGATTTTCATTTCAGTTTTGTACCCCTCCCTGTGTTTTATGTTTCCCCCTGTGTAATATTGTGTATATACAGATAGTTATTAGATAGATATACATAGTAATTAGCTTAGTTAGACAGATAGATAAGATACAGTGTGTTTGTATGACAAGGCCTTCGTAGTTAATTAGGATATTCCATTTAGTTCAATAGGTTTTAGAATAGGTTATAGCAGTTTGGTTTTCTTTATATCTATCTCTACACAAAATCTAACAGCCACTTTAGCCCCAGGACCCACCGTCATGGGTCTGGTGCCCCTCATTCCTCGCACACAGAGCCAATTTTCAACTGCCTCAAGAAACAGCCACTCCAAATCCAGGACCCACCATCAGGGTTCTGGGGTCAAGTTACAGGAGGGAGGGCTGTGGCCAATACCTACAAGCTGCCACTCTTCTAGCCCCAGGACCCACCGTCATGGATCTGGGGCCATCATTCCTCGCACCACGAGACTTCGTTCAACCGCACCAAGGAACAGCCCCTACAGCCCCAGGACCCTCCGCCAGGGTTCTGGGGCAAAGTTACAGGCAGGGAGGGCTATGGCCAATATCCAGAAGCTGCCACTCTAGCCCCAGGACCCACCATCATGGGTCTGGGGCCATAATTTCTTGCACAGAGAGCCTTTTTACGAATGCCCGAACTGAACATGACCGAACTGAATGGCCGAAACCGAACATGGCAAATGGACCCAACGGCAGAACCGAACGGCAGAACCTGAACCGCGACCTGTTCGCACATACCTATTGATTACAGACAGGGACTCAGTTCACTGCATTTTCTCCATTGATGGCAACGGAGGAAGTGCAGCAAACATGAGTCCCCGATTACAAGTTATTCTGAAAAATCAGAGGCACGGTGGTCGGGGGGGGGGTTGGACACTTAAAAATCAGTGATGTTCACAAGTAGAACTATACACTTAATCCTCTGGGGCGGGGAGGGGAGGGACAAACTGTACACACGAAGGACACATGATTTTAGAGGGAAATCATTTGCACTGTAAAATAATTCTTGTAATATATTTCCCTTTCCCTACATAGCTTTTGATTGTAGAAGATCTTATTTCTAACTGTAAACATCAATTGTTTCCCACAGGTCGAGGGCAACCCAGTAGTTAAATAAAAATACAAAAATGTGTACATTTGCCAGTGGGGATAAGCAAACCTGCGGGGAATCAATGTGGAAAGCTTTTACTGTTTCTTTCAGAATTGTAGTTGTTCTGCAGATAAATGGAGAATGTCAGTCTGTAAGGCTGTCGTCTTGTAACTTTCATGAGCTTGTTTGTTTGGTTTTTTTTAAATGGGGAATGACTGTCTCAGAAAAAGAAACTTAAAATGTTATTGATAAAAGATTAGTTCATTAAGAGAGATGTTTTCATGAAAAATGGACCTTAAATTATTTTAGCCAGAAAAGTCATACCAGTAACAGAAGACAGTTAAATAAGCTTTTTGGTAATGTATTTTTATCATCTATTAATCACTCTGATCTATTAATATAACTAAAAAGACAATTGTGATCCATCACCCAAAGCTTATTTAACTCTCTTCTAAAATGGGTATGTCTGGTAGGATGATGATATTGCCCACTGTACTTTAAATTAAGTTCAATTGAAGTGAGTAATATCTTTCTTTTTAACCAGAAAATTATATCCCAATTCTCCATTACTACCCAGCACTTGGTTTTAGCAATTGTTTTTAACTATTGTAAACTAGTATTAATCCTGGGATTTTCTTTATCCTGTATTTTTCGTTTTTCCATGCATTAATAAGTCTAGGGAAAAAAAACCACAACAATGTTGCCTGCAAGCATACCTTGTTACAAGAATCTAAAAGAATGACTTAGTCACTGACTGCCGAGTCCTAAATGTTCATGATTATAAATAGCCAACTAAAAAAATAAGACCAGACTTATGGGAAATATCTTTCCATCCTTGTGTTTAAAACATTCCTTTATATATTTGTAGAATTATATTTTCCTACGCCATGCTCTCTCTAGATTCAATATGCCTATTAGGGGTGTGCACCAGGTCCCCACGTTGTTGTCGTTAATAACGACATTGTCATATTTTTGTTATCTGTATCAATATCTGTGTCTATATTCATTATCGTTATTGATATCGGTACCATTTCAAACAAGGATTTTATTTCTGGTATCAGTATCATTGATTCCTGTGCATAACTAATATTTAACTAAATCTAAGGGAGACAGGGGAAGGGGAAAAGAAAACTATCTATATAGCTATTCTAATCTAATCTGTGTGTCTATAATATATATCTATATCTAATCTATACTACCTATCTCTATATAATGTACGGGGGGGGAGAAGGGCAAGGAAAGGGAGAAGGTAAAACGTAGGGTATGAGGAAGGAAAGATATTGGGGGGAATACCTAATAAATAAATACATACATACAATGAGGGCTAGGGAGGATTTTTTGTGCACAAGCACCGCAGTTCTGTAAACGTAACATGACAAGCAGAGCTCTCACACAACGGAGAAAAAAACCTGCCCCTCTCATTATAAAGGGTTGCAGTGCCTTCCCCCAGAGCCTCCCTGATTGGTTGTGGGAGGAAGCAGACATTGAGCAATTACAGAGTCCCAGGAGACTGCTGGGGCCTGCTTGTGCTGCTCACTGACCAGCGATACATCCATCAGACACTAGAGGTGGGACCCCAGGGCAATTACCGGCTACCGGATTTACCGGATTCCGGTTTCCAAAAAAACGGATTCCCGGATTGAATCCGGTATACCGGTACCGGATTTATTCCATTGATTTCAATGGGGCACTGTCCCCATTGAAATCAATGGAATAAAAAAATTCCTCCCCCTCCCATGCTGCACGGGTGGAAGGGGAGACACACACCCCACCCACCCTGCCCAGCCTGGATTTTTTTAAAAAAAATTCCCCTAAGTGACTCTCCGCCGGCAACCCAGAGCCCCCCAGCACCAGCGCCCGTCCCAGCAGCAGCCGGTAAGTATTAGACCTGATCCCTGGGGGGTGGGCAGGGTGGGTGGGGGGTGTCCCCCCTTCCACATGCGCAGCCTGGACTCGGGGACGGAAACGCGGGTTGTTTTTTTTTTACATTGTGGCCATTCACTTAAATGGCCGCAATGTAAAAAAAAAATCCGGTACCCGGTACCCGGAATCCGGGCCAGATTACTGGGTTGAATCCAATAATGCCGGTACACCCAGTACCGGCATTATCGGATACCGGAAAAACCAGTAGTCCCGTCCCTATCAGATACTGCTGAGCTGCTTGTCCCTCCCAACACAGGCACAGTTCAAGAGTTCAACCCTATTAAGACTCTGAGATGTCTGCTCCCAACTCCCTTCTCTACATTGCCCCTCCAAAACCCAACTGCCACAGCACTAATAATGTTGATTTTGGTATTGCAAAAATATTTTTTTTAAAAAAATAAAAAAAAAAAGACAATTTTTGTTATAGTAATAATGAAAACATGCACACCCCTTGCCTATATCCCTCATATGATTCAATATTTTGTGCATGCACAGTATGGCTGCAGCCATCTTGCACATGTGCAAAATGGTTGAAATTTTATTGATTGTTTCAACTGGAATGGAATTTCATCGGTCCCAATTTTTGATTAAAATGATTGAAACTCTTCTGATGCAAATGGTACACAAGCGGAATTCCTCTCTGCCCTCCACTCATTCTTTCCTCATAAGTTTCACATTTTCAGAACTATGCACATTTCTGTTGTCTTTCATACTTTGTACAAATTCCCCAATTGCCTTAGTACAATGCCTAATCTAGAAGGTTGCTATACCCAAAGTCCTACTAAAAGTCATTTGTGAATTAAAGATTCAATTCATCCCTTGCTTATGATAAAATGAAATACAACAATAACTGTTCCCACAATGGAATCGCACTGTTAACATATTCAATTTATCATATCAGGTTCTTCTTTATAGTCTAACATGTAGCAGGCCATTCTGTATTCCTTCCTGTATTTTAAAATCATGGGACACAGGACTTTCTGAAAACCAGGCACCCATAAAAGGTCTTAAGTGACCCCCCCAAGTCATTAATCACTTTTAACCATTGGCCATTTTATGACAATCCTTTTGCAAAAAGTATACTACATGAGTTCCAGCAAAAGTTACCCATTAAAAGTAAGTGAAGTTTCACTAGCTTTAACATCAGCCATAGAAAGTAATTTATAAACTTCCAGAGGGGGCAACTTTCGATGATACCTAAACTTAGGAACATCATAAAAAAAAGTGTACTATCCATCTAACACTTAAAGAGATGGCTAGCAGGGTCATGAATAGCAACACTGCTTATCTCAGGCACACATGAATCACTGATAAGGGCAATGGTGCAGTAGTACACTTGTTGGACACTATGTTAGCCACACTGTAAAAAGTCTTTGCATAAAGTATATTAAGAGATCAGAGGGTTACATCTTTGTTTTAGTTTTAAATCCTAGATTCACACATACCATGTCAGTTTCTCTCCCATGGGAGGGGGGGAGGCCAATACAGGGGGGGAAAAACAGAAAGATTCTCACGGCTTAGGTTGCCAACTCCATGTCAGAGAGGATTAATGAGGGAAGATAAAAGAACTTGTTTCATTGACAATGAGCCACTAGAAGAGCATGCTGAAAGACAAAAGCAGTAAAAAAAAATGCAAAACAATAAAAGCACTTAGGTGCTGATTCAACAGGGTTCCCAATGCTATGCACACAAAGGTCCACTGAAGTCAGGCCAGGATCCAAATTCCATTAAAGTCAATGGAAGTCCTCTTCAATGACCATTGGATTAGTCTTGCTTAAATAGTTAAGTGAACAGTGAATAGATAGTCAAACCTAACTAACAAACCCTGTTTATAATAATAGCTAGTTCAAGAAGCATTTCTATTTGTTGCATATTGCCAATCCCTCTTACAGTGAATATCCTGATACAATGAACTTTTCTCTGGTCTCATGGACATGCCTTATATTGTAGTAATAATCGTCAAGTAAATTTAGAGGTGCTATGCATGGGAGCTTTATTTATGAGCTCTATTTGACCAGAAATGTATAAGCAGAAGTTTAGCATTTGCTAGGAAGGACAGAGAACCTAATGTCCTTCCTATATGGGCTTAACTCTTACCTTAGTTATATTCATACAAAACCACTGCAATGAACATAACTGAAGAGAAAATCTAGATTCACATTGTTAAATACAAAAGCTGAAATATCCTTTTCTTGTAATCCGTTTGGGATCACTCACTATGTAACAGGGCATGATTCCCCAGGAGTAAGTTGCTGCAGAATCAGGTCCTAAGAAATGCATTTTACAGGGGAATTTGTTCCCAAACGGTCTTTATTTGCAACATACATGCAGTCTTTTAACTGTCACCAGTATCGCCAGCTGGTAAACATCTGGGTAGCTGTATCTTGGGTAGGTCCTTGCAGGCCCAGGCTTAAGATGCCAATTCAGTCCACGTAGATACGGACATTTCTTCAACAGTACAGTCTGTCCAGTACAGTCTTATACACAGTCCATGTACTAGTGTCAAGTATTCAGCTCCTCCAGCTTCCAGGCTGTCTAATCCCAGGCTAGCCACTGCCAGGCAAGGAACCTCTGGCTGGCTACTTCAGGATAGCCAGTCAACTCCCCTTTTACACAGAGACAGGTGCAGTCCCACAGGCTTTTAGGTTTGCTGGGCCAGGCCCAAGCTTTGACTTCCAAAGCCTTCAATGACTTACAGTTAACAAGACTTCCTGATCTTTAAATGCTCAAGGATCCCTTGGAAAGCTCTTTGTGTCTTCAACAGCTTCCTTCTCCACTAGCAGATTTCTCCTGACTGAGCAGCCTTCATGGAGCTCCTCTCCCTTCAGAGTCCAAGAGCAGACTGCCTCTTCTCTGACTTGGACTTCATCATACATTCCAGAGTAGGCGGGGTCATGCAGCCTGCCCAGGTCCTTAGCTTCTGAGCTCTTAAAGGGCCACTGTCCTTTGCAAAGCCCACTCTCTGTCAAAACAGTCAAGGCTGGTGCAACTCTTCCACAGTCTTACATCTACCTTCTCCTCTATAGGAATAGTTCTGTCAGGCTCAGTCCAGACCACCTGGCTGGCATATGCTCTCATGGGCTTGAGAACTTGCTAGATTCAGGCATGTTCATGGAGGGTCACAGTTTTCCCTCCCTACAGCCCTGTGCGCTGCCTGAATTGGTCCCCTCACTTCTCCCAGGCTTTAATAGGCAAGCACCCCTGTCCCGCTGCTCCGTGCCACACACTATTTACAAAAAAATCTTGCTTCAGAAGTACAGTTATGCCCACAGTATATTTACTTAATCTTTCCAAATTCATTTATTTGATGTTCTGGAAATTCAACAGCCATTTCAAAAGAGGTATCTGTGTAAAAGAAATTTATATTTGCTGCTTAGATTTATACAACAATACATATATACAGTGAGTGTCATTCTGAAAGCTTTTCTTTTACCTTGGCTGTCCTTAAAAGGTTTATTTTGGTTTTAGAGATAAAACTTTCAGATGGTCAGTGCAATAGAATAGGACGTTTGGATAGAACAAACAACATCTCCAGAACTGAACTGAAATTTTCAGGTGTTCTCTCTACCCTCCTAATAAGAATATTAATGGTTCAAACAAACATTGTTAAGCTTTTGATAAGGCAAATCCAGCAATATTCCTTATCTGCCAGTAAAAAAAAGGTGTTTTTTTTTAAAAAAAGCTTAAGTATACACAGAATAATCAGTACACTGTAAAATTCTACTTTATAGCAGCCCCCTACAATAAATCTCAAAAGTTGTTCTAAAACTTTTCACAATAGATCCCAAGGCATCTGTTATAGTAAGAGTGTACTGTCATAAGATCATACATTGATTTATGGTGTCACAATTATGAATGCCTATAAGATTAAGACATCTTTGTCTGTTTTTCAACCAGATTTCTGGCTGCAGGCACTCTGAAAATCAGTGTCTCAGTCTGAACACCAAGAATCAGGGAATGGTGTAAAAATGTGATGAAATTTATTTTCATTACAAATCTGAAGTGGGGTATAGGCCATCAATGAAAGACAACTTGCTTGTTTTTTTAGAAACAAACAATATTAAATACACGAGTTCTTGCTTAGGATGATGTACTAGTTCTAAGCCTCTTACCTTGCAGGTATTTATCTGCCTACGATAGACTGACAAAAGAACTTTGATCTCTCCTTGCATGTGAGGGGGAAGAGCACAGAGAAGGGGTTACAGCCACAAAGGTGAAATGTGAGCCATTGGGCCCAGTGGGAAAGTGTTGGAGCCAAGCGGACTCTCACAGGAACAGGATGCCCCCTGCACCATTTATAAGTGGAGCGTCCCTCCGAGGACTATCACTTCAGAATGACGACCTGTTAGTGTGGAAACTTTAGAGATGTGAGTAGGGAAAACATTTCCTGGGTGGACTTTGGTAGCCACAGATGGTGTCGGAACCTTCTCAAAGAACCTGTCAGGGGTCTGATGGATGGGTCTCACTGAATATTTTCAAACATGACTGCTTTTCCGCCACCACGCTTTGCTCCTGTCTGGGGCGAGATCCTTCACCATTGTAGAATAAGCCCTGCTGCTGAACAAACATTCCGGTAGTGGAGGAGGGGGTGGGGGATGGGGCCTGCCCCCCCCCCCCAACGGGGGGGTGCAGCAGCCTTCCCCAGAACTGCTCCAGCCACTGGCTGGGGTTAGGTGGAGTGGGCCATCAGATGTGATGGTCTGCTCTACCACCGTTGGTTTCCCTGGACCATGGCAGGTTAACCTGGGATGTGCGCTAGTAGGAAGCCAAGCACACATCCCAAGTTAACCCTGCCATGGTCTGGGGTTACCTCTGGTCTTGCCCATGGTGAACATCTGGTGGGCAGCATCAGACATGACATGACCGGCTGTGGCCATGGGTGGTGGTTTCATGTCTGAAAATACCCATTGACTGGGATGTTCTGGGAGAGATGGAAGTCGGTGGCTGGGAAGGGATGTCACTAACAGAGTTGGTAATAGCACCTATGATGCTACTATAGCATAGCTAGCCCTGGACCTGTAGATTAAACGAGAGGTTTCTCCCCAGACTGGTACTTTCTACTTAAACACTGAAGCCCGTAATTGTATCCTTGCCATCTTCCATCCGTGTGGTGACAAGGTTAATTCTTAACCGATAATATCACAGGTGAAGTTCTATGTAGGGCTGAGATGAGAGCAAGTGTTCCCATACCAAAGGGAAATCTTTCGGAAGTGCTTGAGAGTATTCATTTGTATTTTGTCATTTTCCAGTAATTCCATGGTTCTGCCATTTCCACACCCCCACCCCCCCCACCCCGTCACTTCCCAGAACAATTTAATCACTTTAGGCCTTTTCCAGGACTTTTTCAATTTAAAAGCACTTTTCTCACTTTCCAGAACTCTGTGTCACTTTCCGGGAATTTTATGACCTTTTTACAGCACTTTGGCAATTTTAGTTTAATCTCCACAGGTGTATGTTGGGCACACATAGGTCTTGGGACTGACAGTATCCGAAAATGGCAAAAAGAACAGCAGGAAAGCTGATAAGTTTCCATGTTGCACAAATCTTGAAGAATACCCTGCTTCCAGCGGAAGCAGCACTCGCCATGATTTTTATTTCTGGTCTAGCCCCTTTGCACAGTCACAGTGTGAACTGCCACTTTTATTCCCCTCTCCCTCCACTTTGTTTCCTAGGGGTGTGCACCAGGCCCTCGTGTCATTATCATTTTTGTTATCGTATCGGTACCATTTCAAACAAAGATTTTATTTTTGGTATCATTATACTTATTGATCCCCATGCACAACTAATATCTAAATCTAAGGGAGACCGGGGAAGGGAAAAGAAAACTATTATCTAATCAATTATCTATATAACTATTCTAATCTATACTACCTATCTATATATAATGTATATATAATATAATGTACAGGAGGGAGAAGAACAGGGAAAGGGAGAAGGTAAAATGTAGGGTATGAGGAAGTAAAGATATTGGTGGTAAAACAATGAGAGATAGGGAGCATTTTTTATGGCAGCACCACATTTCTGTAAACACAACCTGACAGATAGAGCTCTCCCAGAATGGAGAACACAAACCTGGTTCTCCTAAAGGGTTGCAATGCCCTTCCTCAAAACCCCCCTGATTGATTGTGGGAGGCAGCAGGCATTGAACAATCACAGAGTCCCATGAGACTGCTGGGGCCTGCTTGTGCTGCTAATTGACCAGCCATACATCCATCAGATACTGCTGAGCTGCTCACCCCTCCCAACACAGTTCAACCCTGTTTAGGGCTCTGAGATGACTGCTCCCTCCTCCCCTCTCCACATTTCCCCTCCAAAACCCAACTGTCACAGCACTAACAACAACAACAACATTGTAGTTTGTGTTACCGATATCGTTCCTGATATAGTTATTCTCTTTTGTCATTTTCATTATTGCAATACCCAAAACAACATTTTTTATTATTATTGTAATAATCAAAATGGTATGCACACCTCTATAATGCCTCCATTCTTTTCTGCTTTATTCATATGGTCAAATGACATAAATCCTTTCATGGGTATGTAGTAAGAGACAATTGTTTCTAAATTCTTTTTCAGAGATAAAGCTGGAGCATTTTCCCCATTCTGTTTGGGTCCAGCCACGTGAGACATTCCTGCAATTTGTGCAGTTTTACCCCAGTTTGGACAACGTTACTTCGAGATGCAGTAACTTGTGTGCCCATCCTAGGTTGGGGTGGGCAGCTGGCTACTATGTCCTACATCCTCCAAAAAAACCTGCTGAGGCTGCAGGGTGTAGTAGCCTGACCCAAAGTGGTGTAAGGCTGCCCAAACTGCAATAGTGTCCTGCTGCTGGTGGGACTGGTCCCCATCTGTCCTGTCCCATGGTGAGGTCTGTTGTGGAGCTTTAAGTAGCGGGCACTGTCACCACTCCTGCATGGCTTTGCCACAGCTGGGGGTGGTAGAGTGGGTGGGTCAAGGCACGTGTGTCAGACACTTCTGCCTTGCCCTTGACCCATCATTGGGCATGGTGGAATAGTCAACAGCAGCCGGTCTGCTGCTCAGTTTACCCCCGGGAGGTGGGGTGTGTGTGTGGGGGGATGGACTGTCTGCCCTTCTTCGTTCTGGCTCTGCAGTGTGGTGGTTGAAATTGCCTGCCCTGGGTCCAGGGAGCGTTCATTTCTTTTTAAACCGTAAACAAAATGTTTTTATTATGTTATAAAACAGGGGTGGGCAAAGTTTCCTAATCCTGTGAGCTGCATCCATTTACCACAATGGGTCCAAAGAGCTGCATATGGCCTTAGACACACAGTATGAACACTTCTGTTCTAGAGTTATATAAAAACATAAAGAACCTAACTGATATTTCAGTGTGCTGCTCACTAATTCCTTTCATGATTCTGTGAATTTTGAATGCCCAGAAGAGGCAAAATTATAGTAGTGTGTGGGAGGTGTATCCTCCAGCAGAAGCTGTGGAATATCATCATGCATGAGAGCACCAATGAAATGAATGGAAGTGTGGTGTGCAGTAAGTGGTAAAGTGTGTGTTGTTGTCACCTGAAGGATCAGGCTGTATACGGATTGGAAGAACTGATGGCATCAGTCCACAATACTGACTATTACAACATTTACATTTGATTGGATCAGTGCTGGAATGAGATACTTCTCAGGAATTGGGATGTTGGGCTCAGTGAGTGATGTTCTTCCATCACTGTCACCACAGGATAGTATAACAAGATGCCATTTTGTATGGCACAGAATATTCTGTTTTTAAGGATTAAAATCATGCTTTGTTATTTCCATTAACCATGTTATTTAATAAAGTTCCATAGCACTTTCTTTCACAATAGATGTGTTAATATTGTGACTAAATTGTAACCTGGGCAATTACACTCTGTCTCCTTATATTCTCCACTTCTGTTTTAATTGCATAGGTCATTCTTACCCTGTATTCCAAGTATTATATAATTTGTGTGTGCTCTTATTACACAGTTGAAGAGTTTTGCTGTAGAGCTTGCTGTTCGTAGGTGGATGAATTGATCTTTTGTGTACCGTTTATTTTTGATCTTGCAAAGCACTTTTGAGGGTAGGATATTGTCTTCCAAGATAAAAGTTACAAAACCCACTGAAGATGCCTTGCGCTAACAAGCTATAGAAAAATCAGAAAATTCCCCACTGAGTAAACTTTTTTCTGTTGTTTACAGCAGTATTTTCAATGTAGCTGCAAACACAGTGCATTTTATCTGGTTTTGTGAAGAGTTCTTTTCATTCACCTTCTTCGCTGCCTCGGTACACTCACTTGTCAAACACTGATGAACTGAGCTCACCTCCCTAATGTGGCCTTGTCACTGAGAATGTGAGCACATTTTCCCTGGTCAATAACATGCCAAACCTTACATACGGCATCTATCCAAAATCAAAATTTAAAACAAACAAAAAGACCGATTGCTAAGTCAGTGCTGCAGATGTCTGAATGACTGACAAAGAACAACTGAGGTAAACATGAGCATTTGAGATAATAAGAGTTTGATAGACTTATATATAAATAAATGGTTTGGGGGCTCTGGAGCACACAAAGTCCTTTTGGGTGGCATGCTTGTAATTTAGAGATGTTGAATGTAAATGGAGTTGTCAGTTCTATCCTGTCAAGAGCACATGCTTTGGACATCAAGGATAAAGAACTCTGAAAAGATTTAACAGCTGAACTTTATCTGTATCACAGTAATTGCGTTTCTTTTTTAAAGTATGCCTATTGCAAAAAATATGCCTACTGCACAGGGGGGAGGGGGGGGATGAATCAAAACAGTTTCTTACTTTTACAAGGAGCCATTTGCTTTCTTCCTGCTTTTTTTACCAGATTTTTTTTTCTTAACCTTATTTGTGTTACCATTAACAAAAAGAAAAAGAAACAGGAAGGATTTTTTAAAAAACAAATTGTGTAACAATTAAGTCTGAAATTGTTCCGAAGACTTCAACGAAACTATTGGTAGCTATTGTCTCTTGTTTAGACGTATGCCTGACAATCTTTCCAATATTGTTCCTGTGTTTATCTAGATTGTGTACCATTGGGAGCATATTATAATCGTTTTTGGAAGGAAAAAATCCTTTAACTACTCTTGGATATAGATTTGTTACAACTCAAAATCAGGATGAAACTAGGGATGGGCGAATGCGGTTCGGAAGTTCGGACTGAACTCGACCAGTTCGGTCGATAGAACCGAACCGAACTCGATTTTTGAACCGAACCGAACTTCTGAACTCTGTTCTGTTTGCCCATTCCTAGATGAAACACTATTTTTGCCCATATTAGCACTTAGCATGGGTGTAAGTTCTATTCACTTCAGTGGTTTGCATACCTCTAAGTACCAGTGCTATCTTGCTGGAAAGACTGAACCCTTTGCTAAACATACGGCTTTAAAAACAGACAAATCCAGGTGAAAGACAGGCCTGGCTCCATCTCTCCCAAAGTCAGTCAACTAAAGAAGACAGATGCCTGAAAAAGTCAACATTTGAATGAGGAAGGAATGAAGATAGTCCTTTCAGACAACTGGAGTTGAACTTTCTAGTTTAAAAGTAATTATAAATGGCTAACCTGACCAAAGCAATATCCCTATTGAGGTAGTTCCTTGAAGTTTAGTAAACTTATTCATGATTACCCACTACCTACAAGAGAACAAATCCTACATTTGACCTTTATATTCGAGGTTATCAAAATGTCATTAGTCGGTCTTATAAGATTTCAAGCATTCCAGTGCCCTTTTGAATTACAACCTTGAAATTCAATGTGATTATTTAGTATGGGTGGATGATTTCAGCTTCCCCCTCTTCCCTTCCTACCCTCTACCTCCACCATCGCCCTCCTCCCTCCCCACTCCCACCACCCCTCATGACTGAAGAGAAGCATTTGACATTCCTATCATAAGGCATTAAAGGTCGACAACCTAGCAATTTAAAAGAACAAAAAACAGCAGAGATAGTGATAGGTCTACTAGACTTCCAACTTGGAGAGATTAAGATCATCTGATATTAACACTACTGATCACTTCACCTTCATAGATATTAGTCAAAATTATTATCATTTGTTGACATATATGTCACAGTGCGTGTACTGTCAACAAATGTGCAGCCACCTCAGTGGTTTAACATCCCAGGGACGGGCCATCTTGGGAAATAGAACGTATGTTCCTGTGGCTTGATCCAGCAGGGTAGGGGGTCAGGGAGCAATGCGTAGCCAGCTGGCTCCATTCCCAATATGATGGGCAGCCATGGCTGCCAGCAACAGGCAGTCGCGTCTAGCTGCCATTGCAGGGCCAGATGGGTACAAAACAGATATGTCAGCTTGATTTGGCCCACCCACCTGGGGACTCCTGGGTCCCGACTGAGCCTGGTTCCTTGCGGGTCCATGTTTCCAGCCCAGCTACCTACCCTACTGGGGTCTGAACTGGGTCTACATCTGGTGGGCCTAGAACAGATGTGCTGATTTGGCACTGGCCCAGAGTGATCTGAACTGGGCCCCGTCACATTTGTTAACACCCAGAGATGTTGATAGAATGTGATGTGGGTGAACATGATTGTCATCAACTAGTTTAATTACATGTTCAAGATCTTTATAGCATGAGGAACTGGAAGGACTTAATTTGTGTGGGGACTTCCAAGGCTCATGCTTAGCAAGTCAAGGGGCAGTTGAACCTGAGGAAATGTTCCTGGCAGGAGGAGCATGCACAACTCAAATGGGAAAGATGTGGAAAATGCCAATACAAAAGTTTTGGGATTGGAAACAAAAGTCCAAAAACAAAGCAAAACAAAAAACCCTGGATGGTTTATTTGTCTTTCATTAATGAGTTTCCTTACCCACTGTCATGGGATTGGGGGTTCACTACCCCACTCTAGACTATCATGACTCAGTTTCCCTGGCTTGCAGCTCTCACTGGATCAGCTCTCTCTAGAAAGGATTCAGCCTTCTTGTCACCTTTTCAGCCACAGTTTCCCAGCACAGACTTGTTCTCTCTAGGTTCATCTGTGTTTGTAAACACAGAATCAACCCCAAACTGTCTCCCGCCAATTTTAGGATTAACAATTCCACTGGACCATATGAAGTTCAGTAAAAAGAAGTTTAATGAATAAATCATGAAGCATGCAGTACAAGATTATATTCAAGAGTGCAGAAATAAAAAACCATCACCAATAATGCATTCCTATCTGTATTTGGATTCACTGGACTTAGGCTTACCCTAATCAAGGTCCAAGGACATTTCAGTTCATGTCACAGCCAGCGATGGAAAGCTTGTCCAGGTACCAGTCTTAGTTTCCAGAAGGCCTTACTTCATAGTTCCTTTGTTGCAGCCCTTCTCTGGATGGTAAGATATGATGCAGATGAAGCTGAACAAGTTGATCTCTACCAACTGAGATAGATAGATCCTTCTTTGTCTTGTCTCCCCCCTTAAGTACCTTTCCAGGGTCCTTTGATTTTCCTGCCGGTAACTGTGCTTTCAGTCACGTCCACAGGAAGAGATCCATTTGCAACTCAATGGTCTACGTGTCTGCAGAGGTGTTTAGGCTTTTTCTGAACACACACTCGGCATGACTTTGCATTTCACCATTGCGTGAAGTGAGTTTCCAGTTCTCAGCTTTCACATTGCATACATGTTTAACCTTTACCTTTAACATATTTGTTAGACCTGTAGTCTACATGTAGCCCAGTATCTCCTTATGACACCCACCCTCTGTGCTGCACATCAGATTGACTAAATCATAAGAATTACTGTTTTATATTCAGCTTTAGATTGCTAGCTGGAGACTAGGGTTTAGTTCCCTGCTCCAATAAGCTCCGGTACAAGAGGCATGGCTTCTGGGACAAGCTTATGCCCTGGAAATTCATTTTATACAAATGAAATTAGGCACTGGATGGGCACTTTAGCGTTACAGTGTAAATGTTCACTACCAAGTCCTCACGTGCTCTATTTCTGTATACAGATTAGGTTCACATGTTTGAAAATGTAGTCCTATTACTCTAAGACTCTCCTCCAAAGGACTAGCCATGCTTTAGCACCAGGGTCTGAGCATGACCCAATCCAGGTACCTGATATCCATACTTAATTTTTTAAAGAGTGAATGATATGAACATACCTGTTTAAGCGGTCATTTATTGTGACTGCACCCTGCTTTTCCATCCAGTTTTGTATCTTATTGCACTTTTTGTGTGGTGTCATTTGACTAAGTTCTTGGGTGCACTGACTTATTGTCTGATCCAAAGCCTACTGAAAATAAATGAAAATTTTACCAGAGTCAGAAAAAGCAAAACACAAGACCTCCTTATTTCCCCTCTATTCTCACAAATTATTATTATTTCCCAGTGTTTACTTTTTTAAATGTCTACTGATCTCTCCTAACTTACATGGGAGCATGCATGCCAAGGTGTAGGCAAAGAAATTTTAATACCAGAGAAAAAATTACCCAAGACTCAAAGACACTCAAAATCAGTCTCTTTTGAAGTTTTATCTGCATTTGCAACAGGGTCTGTCTTCTTACTTGGTGAGGTCTGGGGTAGCAGTGAGCCCTGAAAGAAAAGAGTCTACCACAGGAGCTTCTAGAGTAGAGACAGGTCTGCAGCTGCCTTGGTGTTGCTCCCACAGACCCACGGCTGTCATCCCTGCCCCATAGCCACTGCCCAGTCTGCATGCTGCTCAGCTGATCTGGGGGCTTCTCAGCTCGCCTTTTTCTAAGTGTTTTTTTTTTGGGGGGGAGCCCTCTTCCCACCTGTGTGCAGTTTTGGACCCCCAAAATGGGGATGCATGCAAGACCCACATGCACCCCTAATATGAGTCCCCCTGGAATCAGAGGACCCATTAAGGAGATGTATGCATGGTGGGAAAGACCTTTTTGCTCACCCCCCCCCCCCCCCCACTCAGAAAAACTGAGTGGGGAAGTCCCCATCTCAAACTGGGGAGGAACAGGAAGCAGAAAGCAGTGAGCAGACACCAAGACTGGAGAATCAGCAGCCTAGTACTGGGGTGAGTCAGCCTGGAGAGCCATGGGTGCTGGGATCAGTGCCCTGTGGCATCCTGGGACACCCCAGTAATACACACATTTTCTGGAACTGGGCATCCAATGGGGAGGTGGGTACCTGGTCAGGTGCTCACTGTGGGTACCTGAAAATGTGGGTATTACTCACGGTAGCAAATGTGCTATCTGCTGCAGCTTTCGCAGAGACATGGGCAGAGACACCTGTCACCCGTGCTTAAGGCCAGTTCTGTTTTGCAAAGCAGAAATCTTTCACACAACTGTCTCTTCATGAATAGACCCTCCTGCTGCTCGGAAATACAGCCTTGATGTTTTTAGGTCTGTTGTGTGCTGGTACATTTCAGTTCTAAATTGTGTTTGCTGGGGAAAAGCTCATGGTATTTCTCCTGCGCCCTTCTTTGCTTGTGATCAAGAGGATCAAATAGAAGCCATTTTTCCTTGGTTTCTTGAAGATGGAATCTGTGCTTAGCTGAACTCCCCAGCACAGTACAAAGAGCAGGGGAGGTTATTAATCCTTCTTGAAATGTTGTCCACATAGAAGAATCATTGTTTGTGTAGGTAAAGAGGGACTGGAGGGATGGAAGAGTGTTTTGTTGTTTTCTTGCCTGTGGCAAAACCTCCACAACTGCCTCACTCTAAATGGAACAAATTTATTATTACATTTCATTGACCACAGGCCTTCCAAAGAAATGATACAACAACAACAGCTGAACACAGAAAATTCTGGGCAACTTGCAATAGATTTACAGTAGGGCTGAAAAGAGTTTGAACCCCTTCAAGAATCTCTGAGAATGGAGTTCTCACCAAGATTCTCCAGCTCAATAATCTTGGCACTCTCACCATCATTTTTGTGAGATTCTTGAACTGTCCCCCAAAGGGACTGTGCATGTGCAAAATGGCTGCCTGGGGCACACACATGCAAAGAAAGCGTCTGGTGGCCATTTGTGCATGTACATAGCATTTTGGGGGGCTGGACACAGGCAGATGTGGAATACTTACATAGAGCAGTAGCAGCACACAGAGCCAAAGTCACCAAAGAGACTGCATAATGTTCCTGCCAGCCAATCAAAACTGTTCTGTGCCAGCCAATCAAAACTGTTCTGTGCCTGTCCCCTCCCAGCCTACTAAATAGGTCACTATTTCATTTTCTAGTTCAAAGAACATAAGGTCAGGGGTGGGTCACTCCAGTCACAACAGAGGTCCCAGACATCCCAATGCCCAACTAAAATGACAAAGGCACAGCTGCATGCAATGCAGAGAAAAAACACTTGATCAAGGAAACAGCTTTCCAAGTACTGGACTCAATCCTCAGAGCTCGGTGGTACCGAACTGAGTGAATACCATGATCCTTGGTATATTCCCCCAAAAAATCTAATACCGAGTTTCAGCACTAATCTGCACTGGCTTCCTTAGCTTTCTCGGCACAATTCAAAGGGCTGGTTTTGACCTTTAAAGCCCTAAACAGCTGCCTAAAAAGACTGCCGCCTTTCCTTCCTTGTGGCAGGCCAGGAGAGCCCACTTGTGAGTACTACTGGCCAGTTTTGTCCACACAAGGGCCTGAAGAGAGGCGTTATCAGATGCTACCCCCATACTTTGGAACTCCCTTCCCCTAGAGGTCCACTAGAACCCAAGGTGGTTGTTGGGGGGAGGGGTTACATTTTTAAATTACATTTTTACTATTTTCTATTTTGCTTTTGTAAAACTTCCCTGAGCAATTTGGGAAGCATGTACGCTGGAGGAAGCCAATTCTTAGCAGGAAGCCAATTCCATCTTCTGCACAAGGGTCAGCTCTGCTACGCTCCCAGATGCATCATGGCCTTAGCTTAGAAAGCTACTCAAGTAGGAGTTCATCATTTAAACCGTAGCTTTAGTGGGACTACTTACAAGAAATGAATTAGTCATGTACAAAATTACTTTGCTGAACTGGGGTCTGAATGCTTGGCAGTATGGGCGGCCGGGGAGGGGGGTGTAGCTATTGTTTATAGAGAAGACTGGCCTGTTAGGAGGTATCCAGTGCGGGAGATTATGGGTGTAGAGGCTCTGCACGTGGTGATCGATTTGGCTGGGGGCAAGCTAGGGGTGCTGCTGGTGTACCGGGCCCCTTCATGCCCGGCGGCATCCCTTACCGCTCTAGCGGAGCTGGCCTCGGAGGTGGTGTTGGGCTCCCCCAGGACTTTGGTTCTGGGGGACTTCAACGTCCACGCCGATGCCGGCCTTGTTGGGGCGGAGCGGGAGTTCATGGCCGCCATGGCAACTATGAACTTGTCCCAGGAGGTGATCTGCCCGACCCACGTGGGGGGACATATCCTCGACCTGATCTTCGGCTCTGGCCTTGAGGCGGGGGGTCCGGTTGTGGGGGAGGTGACAGCGGTGCCCTTGTCGTGGACGGACCATTACCTCCTTCAGGCCGGTCTTTTAGCGCGCCCCCTCCAGAAGGGGAAGGGACCAGTTAGGATGGTCCGCCCTCGGAGGCTGATGGAACCCCAGCGGTTCCAGGAGGTCCTGAGGGAGCTTACCCTGGATGTGGACGGTCACTCTGTGGATGAGCTGGTCCGGCATTGGAACATCTTGCTGGAGGAGGCCATTGACAGGGTGGCTCCGAGGCGCCTTCTGCCTCGGTCTCGTCACCGCAGGACCCCTTGGTTTACTGAGGGGCTGCGGTGTATGAAGCGTGTGGGCAGGAGGCTAGAGCGACGCTGGCGTCGGACTCGGTCTGTCTCCGATCGTCTTCTCCATAGGGCCCATTTGCGGTCCTATGTGGAGGCTGTGAGGACGGCGAGGAAGGAATTCCTCGCCGTCCTCATAGCGTCTGCGAAGTCGCGTCCAGCGGAGCTGTTTCGGGTGGTGCGGGGGCTGGTTAGTCCGGCCTCCCTCCGCCTGGATGGGGACTTGTCCCGGGCCCGCTGTGAGGAGTTTGTCATCTACTTCGCAGACAAGATCGCTCGGATTCAGGCCGATTTCGACGCTGGGTTGATAGCAGTAGGGGAAGAGCGCGGGGGGGCGGAGGGTCCGTCTGGTCCATCTTTATGGGGTGAGTTTCAGGAAGTGACGCCAGCCGATGTGGTGGATGTCCTGGGGTCTGTGAGGGCCACGTGTTGTCAACTAGATCCATGCCCGTCCTGGTTAATAAAAGCTTCCGGGGAGACGTTGGGGACGGTGCTGGCGAGGGTGGTGAATGCGTCCCTTCGGCAGGGGAGGTTGTCGCCTTGCTTAAAAGAGGCTGTGGTGCGCCCCCTGCTGAAAAAACCATCGTTGGACGTAGACGCGCTCGCCAGCTACCGACCTGTCTCTAACCTTCCCTTTTTAGGGAAGGTTATTGAGCGGGCAGTGGCGCTCCAGCTCCAGGGTCATCTAGATAATATCGGGCTCCTTGACCCGTTTCAATCTGGGTTCCGCCCCGGCTATGGCACCGAGACGGCGTTGGTGGCCTTGGTGGACGACCTCCGCCGGGAGATGGATGCGGGATGTTCGACATTTCTCATCCTGCTCGATCTCTCGGCCGCTTTTGACACCGTGGACCATGGGCTGCTGTTGAGACGACTGCGTGACCGGGGGGGTCTGGACGGGACTGTTCTTGAATGGTTCCGTTCATTCCTCTCGGGGAGGAGCCAGCGGGTGGTGTTGGGGGAGGAAACATCGAGCCCCCGCGCCTTACCGTGTGGCGTTCCGCAGGGATCGATCTTGTCTCCATTATTATTTAACATCTATATGCAGCCCTTGGGGGAGGTCGTGAGAGGGTTCGGGGTGCGATGTCACCAGTATGCTGATGATACTCAGCTGTACCTCTCGTTTTCTACTGACCCAGACCCTGCTGTCTCGGTGCTATCCCAATGTTTGGAGGCCGTGGCGGATTGGATGCGGCGGAGCAGACTGAAGCTCAACCCAGATAAGACGGAGGTGATGGTGGTGGGGAGGGCGAAGGGGGTGGTGGCCCCCCTGGTTGGGGGGGTTTGCCCCCCTGTAGCTCAGCAGGTCCGGAGTCTGGGGGTCATATTGGACGCAGACCTGCGGCTGGAGCGGCAGGTGGAGGCAGTCGCTAAGGCTGCCTTCCGCCAGCTTTATCTGGTACGTAGGCTGCGTCCGTATGTCTCTGGCCCGGACCTGGCCTCCCTCATCCATGCCTTCGTCACCTCGCGGCTCGACTACTGCAACGCGCTCTACGTGGGGCTTCCCTTGTTCTTGGCCCGGAGGCTGCAGCTGGTGCAGAATGCGGCGGCTCGTCTTCTTACGGGGACGGGTCGCCGGGAGCACATTACACCGGTGCTCCGAGCGCTGCACTGGCTGCCGATAGTGTGCCGGGCCAAGTTCAAGGTCCTAGTGATGATCTATAAAGCCCTATACGGCCTTGGCCCCTCATACCTTAGGGACCGCCTCGCCCTTCGCGCCCCGGAACGGCTCCTGCGGTCTGCCGGGGGTGCCCTCCTGGAGGTCCCCCGTGTTAAGCGGGGGGCCACGATGGAGCGAGCATTCTCGGTGGTAGGGCCGCGGCTGTGGAACTCCCTTCCGGAGGAAGCTCGCCTGGCCCCAAGCCTTTTGACATTTCGGCGGAACTGTAAGACCTGGCTGTTTGCCCAGGCCTTCGGGAGGGGGGGGGGGGGGGGTGATTTTAATCCCCCGCCCATTTATCTATTTATTATTGTTTTCTAGCCGTTTTATTGATGTATTTTATATTTATATTTTAAGTAATTTTAATTGTTTTTATTACTGTTGTTAGCCGCCCCGAGCTGCATTGCAGGAGGGGGCGGGATATAATTTTTTTAAATAAATAAATAAATAAAGTATGGATAGAAAAGATGCATTCTGCAGAGACTCCCACACACACAGCTTGCTTCTGAAGATGCAAGAATGCAGTTCTTTACAGGCATGCTAAAAGTGAAGGGGCAAGGGGTCTCTGGCCTATCCATAGCATCCCCAATCAATAGGGGAAGATTGCTCCCTGCCTTCCCACTCTGGCTGTGTGGAAACAGGAAACCCATCCACACCACTTGATGTATCCTGCAAAGGGCAAATAGACTTACAGTGATGCTGCTGTGTCTTGCCCACTGGCTATGAGGAAGTCAGGGAGGCTGGGGTAGGCCAAGTACATACAGCAGCCTCTATTGCAGAAATTTCCTCTTGGGGAAGGGGATCTAGCAGGTACCAACTTCCCCTTAGTGCAGGATCTGGGAGGGTAGTGGTGATGTTCAGCTGGGCTAGGGACTCGTGGCTTTGAGAAGCCCTATCATGTATTTGTCTGTTCCTCAGCCCCTACCTTGCCCATGCCCTAGCTAGGCCTCTTATTTCACAGGACAAATGCAAGCCTGTTACTGATTCTTATTTAATTTAAGCTTGCATTAAAACCTTTGAAAACTCAAATCTGTTTTCAATAAACCCATCTGGAAGCCTACACTTCTGAAAACAAAGTGTTAAAATATGAGAAGGCTTCTCTGAATAACCATGCTTAGTAATGAAATCATTACTTTTTTCTAAACATCCAAGAGTTCTTGACTTATTAAAATATGCAAATGGATCTAGCACTTTGTTTAATTGCTGTTTCCTTAAACCCATCAAATCTTCTTAATTCTTCTCTTCTTTGTCCTTAATTAACACCCATTCCCTATTGGCTCAAATGCAACCCCCAAGACCCAGGATTATGAAATGCCCATCTTATTAAACCTAATTGCAGTACTGATTAGCCACCATTGGCAGAGTACTCATTGGAAGAAGAAAAAAGCACAACAAAAGTCATCCAATTAACACTCTAAAAATACTAGCAATACACTTCCTAGCATTTACTGCTCATTTTAAGTTTTGATTTCAGAAGATATGTAACAGAGAAATGTTGTCCTAAGAACTTTAATTATTTTCTCAGAGGATTAACATGGTAGAAAATGAAAGAACTGGTAACTCAGCATTGTTGTTTTTTCCTCTCACAAAACAAAGGTAAGTAAAATTAGTTTGCATTATACTTTCTTCTTTCTATGTGTATATGGTTTTAAGGGGGTGTGGGGAAGAATCATCAAGGGTGTTTTATTACTTTCATTTACAATTCAAGGGGCTGCTTTTGACCTTTAAAACCCTAAATGTCTTGGGCCCCATATATATCTGAAAGACCACCGCTCCTTCTATGCTCCACTGCAACCCATGTGGTTGGCCAGGAGCACGCTTTCGTCCGTAAGACTAGAGCCCACAGAGGCGTTCTCGGTTGCCACCCCAGTATTATGGAACTCCCTTCATCCGGAGGTCTCTAGAACTCTGAGCTGTTCACAGGAGGGGCAGGATACAAATTGAATGAATAAATAAATAAATAAATAAATATTCCAGAGACGATGTAAAACTTTTCTTTTTGGAAGAGCATTTGACAGGCGGGGATAGAAGTTGAGTAGATGGGTTTTTTGAATGAGTAGGGGAGGGGTGCGCATGTCGTTTTTGTTATTACAACGATAATAAAAACTGTCATTTTCATTATTGTTATTGCAATAATGAAAATGACAAATACTAACAACAAAAAAAGAAACTTTGTTTTTGAAATAAAGGGGGAAAACTGAAAAATATATTTCTAGCTATTACTTTTTTGATTCTTAGTCAATCCTGAGTAGACTTGGAGAAATTGTACACCCAATGGAGGGCACTATGTGTACCAATTTTTGAAAAGATTAAATAAAGGGAACCAATTTTAGAATCAATTGAATGTTGTGATTTTAAGAAAAGATCCATACACATTCATGGCTGCAGCTTCTTTATCTTCCATTCCATTTGCATGAAACCTGTGAATATTATGACCCTCCACAAGCTTAACAATTGAAAATACATTTCCAGATGTCATTTTTTTATATTACATCCTGTTTACAAGACATTTGGCAGCAATGTAGCACATACCTTCCCTGTCATCTATGCCAAGCTACTGGACAATTTGATAAAGGAACCCAATTTTATAGGCAATTGAAGTTGTCCCTTTGAAGGCCATTCAGATAAACAGCAGCACATACAGTGCCAATCAGGGTCAGGCACCTGGCATGGCAGCGGGAGGGATGCTGTAGAAGGGAGGATGTGGAGCAACCCAAAAGACTGATGACTGACATTCACTGGGCAATTACATAATTCCTCCCAGCTTTACAGGACCAATCGGTAGTGGCTTCGAGGCGGGCATAGGGGACGGCTCTGAGGCCAGCATAGAAGGGACATAACTGGGACTTTTGGGATAGCATCCCAGAAGTCAGGAGACAAGTTTTTTTAAAATAAATAAATAAAATAAACTATTACCCCTCCCCTCCTGCCACAGGCAGCTCAGGGATGCTTACAACAATAAAAATGAAAACACATTAAAAGGAGGCAACAGAAAAAACTGCCCCCTACCCTGACACCCCCTACCCATCACCCCTCTCCCCCGTCAAAAGCCTAGCGGAAGAGCCAGGTCTTGCAACTTTTTCAAAAAGAGGGGAGGTCCGGGGCCAGCCAGGCTCCCACTGGAAGGGAGTTCCAGAGACATGGCGCAGCCACTGAGAACACCCTCTCCTGCGCGGCCACCCAAGAAACTCAGGGCACCTCGAACAGGGCATCCCCAGACAACCACCGGGGCTGATCCAGGACACAGGGAGTGAGGTGGTCTCGCAGATAGGCAGGGCCCAGACCATTTAGGGGGGCTTTATAGGTTAAAACCAACACTTTGAATTGGTCCCAGAAAACTGCAGGCAGCCAGTGCAGAGAGCAGAGTACTGGTGTAATATGCTCTTGGCAGCTCAGTCCCACTAGGAGACAGGCTTCTGCATTCTGCACCAGCTGCAATTTCCGAGCCATCACCATGGGTAACCCCACATAGAGTGCTACAGTCGTCTAGTTGAGAGGTGATGAAAGCATGGATGATTGTGGCCAGGTCAGAGTCCGAAACAAATGGCCAAAGCCGTCACACCAGATGCAACTGGCGGAAAGCATTCCTCGCCACAGCCTCCACCTGGAGATCCAGGCACAGCTATGCATTGAGGCACACCCCTAGACTCCGTACCTGGGAAGTCAATGGAGGACAGACCCCATCAATGATGGGGGGCACCAATTCCACTGCTTTATAATCCTTATCTAGTGCACCCTCATAATAGCCCTGTGAGGGTATTATTGTTTATATAGCACAAGTCGTGTACTTGTCACTGTACAATCAGTAGTTGTAGGCAAGTCTTTACTCCAAGGGGGTTTACGATCTAAGGGTATTTTCAGGCTGTGCCACCCACAATGCTTTCAATTCTGAACCAGCCTGCCAAGAGTTTCCCCAAGCTAGAGCTAGGGTTTCCCTAGGCCATGGTGGTTTTATCCCAGGCTGTAACTCAGGCCCATCTCTGAGTCACAGCCTGGGCTAAATGCTACTACAACCCAGGAAAGTCATCTCTGGACTGGGGGGGTAGAGTGGGCCATCATATGTGATGGTCCACTGTACCGGACCACACTCTGGGGTCGGGGATGTTCTGGATGGGCAGGAGCAGCCTCATAGGCTGCTGCGCCCACCCATCAGGGAGGAGGGTGGGCTGCCCTCCGTATCATGGGGGAACGGGGCCATGAAGACCCACATCCACACGTCATTCCACCTTTTCTCCACCCCCAAAACAACTGTTCAGTGGAAGGGCCCGATCCTGTCTGGGGTGAGGGCTCTCATCCCAGGCAGCATCAAACCGTGATGGTGCACTGCACCATCACATTTGAAAATACCTGAGGAGAGACCAGGATGAGGGGGAGAAAAGGAAGAGGAGAACATCAGGAGAAACAATGATACATTTATGAGGTTGAGAAGTTGCAGATGCATGTTCTTAACTTAGTTACAGTGAAGAGATTCTTATCACTCATGGCAAGCCAGTGAAAGCCTGATAGAATGGAGGTTGAGATAGCACCTCCCACAAGGCCACTCAGTAAGTGTGGCTAACACAGGATTAGGGCTGAAACTAGATTTTGACTTCCTCGGTTATTGCTGAGAATCAGGATTGTCTCGTTTTAAACAAGGAATGATAACCGAGAAAACTGCCCTCTCTTGACAATTCTCAGTTGAGAATCTTTTCTCAAATTGCCATTTACCAGATTTTCATTTACCAATTGATTTCTGGTTACCAAGTTACTGTTTAGGTTACCTGTGAGCCAAATCCAATAGCCACCAATAACCAATAAATACGGTAAATGGCAATTCACAGTAACCGTTGAACATGGCACACTGTAAATGGTAACTTGCAGTAACCAATAAATCGAGTTTCATCTGAGATCTTGATTGGGGTTTGAAAAAAGCTGAAAAATCTCAGCAGCAATTCTCAATTCCTGCAAAAATGATTTGATTCTTGTTCAGCAGTGCACTAGACAGGATTTTAAACTTGGGTTCCCATGTACAAGTCCAATATCTAGCTCTCAAGCTTTGTGGGAGCTTTAAACTAGGTATGTGGCAGTGTGCTCCGATAAGTCCTTACATAACTTCTGAGCATGCTCAGCCCATCTAATTTGCTAGAACTGGTGGTAAAGTAAGAGGTTTTAAATGAAGGTGAGCTTCAGGTCCAGCTGTGCTAGAACATGAGTGAAGATTCCAGGCTGGAAGTCAGAAGGAAGCTGGCTAGGCTGAAAACATAAGTGTCTGCCAGAGGCTAGGAGGAGCCCAGAAAGGTGTTTAGGTCACAAACGAGAGATGGGGAATTCACCTCCCAGGAGGGGGTCTAGTTGAGAGCGACCACAACTTTGAACTGTGTTTTTGCTTTGTTGGTGATTTAGGCTAACCACATCCATGAATAAAAGAGCCCAAGAGAAGACTGAGTTTGCTAACAGAGAGGGCAGAAGAGCAGAATTTTAAATGTTACTGGACATCCACAGAACAGCTGCCCTTTTCCAAAATAGTGCCAATGCTGCCAGCGCTATTTTTGGGAAATGACCCTGGTGGCCATTTTGTGCATGTGCAGTGATTTCAACCCTCAAAAAATATCAAACAGTGAAAATAGCAAAAACTCAGTATGTTTCCATGGCATGTGAAAGAAGGCGAATAACTGGTTTCTGATGGAAACAGCGTTCACCTTGATTTGTTATTTCAGGCCTAGGTAAATTCATTTTGTATTATTTTCAATAAAAAATGAAATTGAATGAAATTAAACAATGTTTGCTTATTCATTCATTTTGTTTACAAGAGTTACAAACAAATGGGGCTACATTTGTTTTTTTAATTAAATGATATGAAATTGCACACCTCTGATGATGGGTGCATGGAACTGTGTGTTTATTATATTGTTGCCTATCCTGATCCCCGAGGAGGATGGTATAGAAATAAATAATTTAAAATGTTGAGAAAGCTCTCTTTGGAAAAAAGAAACCAAAACTGCACACAATATTCAAGGTGCAGTTGCACCATAGATTTATATAGAGGGATTATTATATTTCTAGTTTTATTCTCTATTCTTTAATGAATATGTTGTTTGCTTTTTGCCTGCTGCCACACATTTACCTGAGAATTTCAATGTATTGTCCACAATGACTCCAATGTCCTTTTCCCAAGTGGTAGCCCCTAATTTAGAATCCAGCATTGTATACATAAAGACTAGATTTTTTTTCCCCCTGTGTGCATCACTTTACACTTGTCCACATGAAATTTCATCTGCCATTTAGATGCCCAGTCACCCAGTCTCACAAGATTATCCTGTAATTCTTCATAGTCTGCTTGGATTTTAACTACCTGAATAACGTAGCGAGGTGATAAAATTTGAAGAGGACACATTTTATTTATTTATTTAATAGATTTATACCCCGCCCCTC
The DNA here is from genome assembly GCA_003113815.1 of Sphenodon punctatus. Taxonomy (NCBI): domain Eukaryota; kingdom Metazoa; phylum Chordata; class Lepidosauria; order Sphenodontia; family Sphenodontidae; genus Sphenodon; species Sphenodon punctatus. Next base: position 371,887 of record QEPC01012293.1, read on the forward strand.
TTGCCCAAGCAGCCCGGGGCAGCTTCCAACAATCAAATACAATAAAAACAATTTAAAACATCCAATACAATATTAAAACAGGGCTAGATATAATACATACATAATAAATAATGGGTAAGGTGGGGGAGCTAAAAAACCCTCACCCTACCCTCCCACCCTCCCCAAAGGCCTGGGCGAACAGCCAGGTTTTACAACTTCGCCGGAATATCAAAAGGCTAGGTGTCAGGCGAGCTTCCTCCGGAAGGGAGTTCCAAAGGCGCAGCCCGGCCACCGAGAATGCCCTCTCCATTGTGGCCCCCCGCTTAACACGGGGGACCTCCAAGAAGGCACCCCCTGCAGACTGAAGGAGTCACTCTGGGGCGCGGAGGGCGAGGCAGTCCCTGAGGTGTGAGGGGCCCAGACCGTGTAGGGCTTTATAAATCAACACCAACACCTTGAACCTAGCTTGGCATGCTATTGGCAGCCAGTGCACAGCTCGGAACACAGGTGTAATATGCTCCCGATGGCCTGTCCCCATAAGGAGACAAGCCGCCACATTCTGGACTAACTGCAGCCTCCAGACCAGGAACAAGGGAAGCCCCACGTAGACTGTAAGGAGCGTTACAGTAGTCTAGCCTCGAGGTGACAAAAGGGCCGGAGATGAACGGACGCAGTCTACACACCAGATACAGCTGGCGAAAGGCAGCCTTAGCAACCGCCTCCATCTGCTGCTCCAGGCGGAGGTCCGCGTCCAGTATCACCCCCAGACTCCAAACCTGCTGAGCTATAGGAGGGCAAACCCCCCCAATCAGGGGGGGCACTACCTCCCTCGCTCTCCCCACCAACATCACCTCCGTCTTATCGGGACTGAGTTTCAACCGCATCCATTCTGCCACGGCCTCCAAACATTGGGATAGCAACGAGACAGCAGGGTCTGGATCAGTTGAAAAGGAGAGGTATAGCTGAGTGTCATCAGCATACTGGTGACACCGCACCCCGAACCCTCTCACGGCCTCCCCCAAGGGATATATATACGTTAAACAACAACAGAGACAAGATAGAACCCTGCAGAATGCCACACGATAAAGCGTGGGGGCACGATGTCTCCTCCCCCAGCACCACCATCTGGCTCCTCCCCAGGAGGAATGAATGGAACCATTAAAGAACAGCCCCGTCCAGTTTACTCCCTTTTCCAGATGAGTAAGTTTAAACACCAGTCCCAGTACAGATCCCTGGGATACTCCATTAGTTACTTCTCTCCAGTGGGAAAACTGACCATTTAGTGGACAGTACTGAAGGATGGCAATAGTAATCTAACATTTGTATTCCTGAGACTTCAAAATTGTATCCAGATAGATTCTAATGTCAGATCCTCTCTAAGGGAGGATTTCTCTCATGGAATTTTTCATGTGTACTGATACTGCCACTGCCACAGCTTTTTGACCAAGGTAACGGTTCTAAAAGTACTTGCTCAGACAAGTCCCACAATCAAGCCAATGCAGCTCCACTGCTTTTAGGATCTCAACCTCTAGTTTCTACATACTGCCCAATGATTTGCTATTTCACCAAGCAAGTTGGTGAACTATCAAGTTCCTCCTCCTTGGTCAACCATTTTAGGGTCGGCTGTTCTAAGCCTCACTACATTTGCATATGAATATTTATATTAATTGTTGGAAGCCGCCCCGAACTGGATTCAGGAGGGGCGGGGTATAAATTCAAAAAATAAATAAATAAAATATTTCATAAATGTTGGCTATAAAAGATTCCTTAGCCTGATAACTTCTTAATTTTCCAGACATGAACAAAAGTTTACTCAAAGATAAATCACTAAAACCCTTTAGCCACTAGCACAATGATAAGGATAAAGCCTACTTCTGCCTAATTCCCTTACAAATTAAAGCACAAATGTTTTGGAAGGAAAGGATGTACAGATTAATCAGGATGTGGAATGCCAAGTTTACTGAACAAAGCCTGTGTCTCTGCCAACCAATCAGTAAAAACTCAATCAAATGGTCAATTGGACTCATACTCTTCAAAATACAAACTCCAAGGAGATGAGCTGAATGAGTTTATTACATTCAAATGTTATTAATTGTTTTTACGGTTACAGGCCTTTAAAATAACTAATTAAAAAACTATAGAAAATGTACTTTAAATATTTATTTTTTTTAGATTTGAAAAGTTGACTCTTCAAATTAACTTTTAAAAATGAAGTCTTACTCTAAAAGATCCGCATAAAAGAACATCTAGAAACTAGGGTTGTTCTTCTGAATGTTAAACAATAAATAAATAAAATAAAATGTGTATTTCCAAGGGTCTGAGGACTGGTCGTGAGTGTTCAGGCCAGTTCTCACACCCTCAGACAATATTTGGAATTTGGATGGATGTGAGGTAGTGGGCTGTGGGGTTGGGTGCCTAGCAGGTTTTGGGTTTTGTTTAGGGGGGTGGGTGGGAAGGATTAGTTGTGGAGTACTTACGAGCCCAGGAAGAGACCGTGATTTGGAGGGACCCATCTGGAGGGTATGGGGTTGTTTTTTGTTTGTTTTTTAACTGGGCATGCTCAGAAGAGTGAATGGCCCCTTCCAAGCATGCCCATCCCTTCCCTAGATGGTGCTGGCAGCATCGGCACACTGCAGGTGTCATCCGGGCATACTTAGAACCAGCTGGCCACGTCCAGTGACATCTTGGGAAGGGCTGAGTATGCTCAGAAGGGGCTATTCAGTTCCTTCTGAGCACGCCCTTTTAAAAGAACTTACCAACCTGGAAAGAGGCTGCGTTTCATAGGACCCCCCCTAGATGACAAGTACCCCACCCCTGATCCCCCACTAGACCCCTGTCCCCCTTCCAAGTCCACTCTGCCCTATTCCTTCCCTCCACTGAACTATTCCATCCATCTGCTTCCTTCTGTCTGTCTGCACTTGACTGAGGTTTGGCTGAATCCAAAGTTTTCAGGGCAGTCTTTGGAAATTTGCAACTCAGCAAATTGAGGCTGAATCCCGCAGTCCTTGGTAAAATCTGGGGAAAAAAAACAACTGAGCCTGAGTTTCAGTCCTACTAATCACTCAATGTCCATCAGTACAAACACTCTTCACCTGGATTAGAGTGTGCTTACCTATTGGTGCCAATCAGAACTTAAACAGAGGGTGATTTCAGACGTGAGGGGGTGGATATTCACCCCTTCACAACCAGTCAAATGCGGGCCACAGTGAACTGCGTTGAACATCTGTTTGCCACCCGACAGATGTTCACCACAAACACGGTCCATGTTTGCATTGACCACGCTTTGTTACCTCTCACCACCCAGAGGTAATGAAGCGTGGTCAAAGGCCACCACGGCCATGGTGAAGGGTTTGTCACATCTATTTACTCACCCTTCACCACGGTCGGGGTTCGCCTTCCCGGTCCCGGACGGGCGGTGCGGCCAGATAGGCTATGCTTCCTGCCTGTCGCGCTGGGGGGACGGGGCTGTGCGGCCTCACGCAGCGGCACACAGCCCTGCCCCCTCCACTTTTGGGTGAACCAACAGATGTTATGGCCATCTGGATTGACCGCGGGCCATGGTGTCATTCCCCACGGGGGGGGGGGGGGGGGG
>QEPC01012293.1:383414-407616 GCA_003113815.1 Sphenodon punctatus
TCTTCTCCCATGTCTCTCCCGCTGTCCCCTCTCCTTGTCTCCCCCTCCTTGTCTTTTAGATTGTAAGCCACAGGTAGGGACCACAGCTGATTGTATGTTCTGTACAGCGCCAGGTTGTTACTGGCGCTTTATAAATGTTTAATAATAATAATAATAATAATCCCACTACCCCATGGCTTCTTGGAGTGTCGGGCAAGGGGTGGGTGATTCCAGATTGCCCTGACAGCTGGTCACAGGTGTGGCTGCTTTGACATTCACTGTCCTATCTGGCATAGGGATATGGATCTGGGACAGATGGAGAGAAGGGGGCACACACCAGGCAGGACAAGTGCAACCATCCTGGACTGCTGTAAGCACAGTCCTGCACATGGGAGAGGCAGGAGGCCACACCATCCCACACCCCATAAACAGAAGGGCACCATCACAAGGACAGGGGCACAGCACCCACCCCAGTATCCAGGGTGGGGGGGCGGTGACCCATTATGGTTGGCCCCATGGTGAGTGGGCCTTAAGCAGGGTCCAGATTGTTCTGGTCCAAGGGGTTTGAGCCAAGAGGAGAGGGGGAGTGGTGGAAGACCCACATGTTCCACATACGAGGACCACTGAAACATGCCCCTCTGGTACCCCAGCTCCCCCATATTGTAAGCAGCCAGGTAATATGGTTCAAAAGGCTCACAAATAGCTAAGCCTGCATGCTCGGCTGAGTCTACACATTATATAATGCCCTAAATTTGGACACTGAAGGCTCCTCTCACAGGTATAGACTGCTCGGGGGGTGGGGGCTCCATGTGATTCATCTCTAGCAGCTGGTTCAGGCAGGTGCTGCAGAACTGGCCAGGGCCACGGGCCCAGAAAAGGGTGTCTCTGTGGCTGAGTGTCATCTTGTCTGCAGTCCCACAGTATAAATGAACAGGCGAAAGTCTGGCAGCCCACAGATCAAGGTTTTCACAGGTCCCCATGGAGTCCCAGCTCCAAGGATGGGGAGAGGTACACCGTTGTCAAACAACTGGAGCCTGAGCTCCACAGGTCTGGCTGCTGGCACCAGAACTTGAGCCTGTTAGTGGGATAGCCAAGCCAACGGAGCCGATTGCTCAGGAGCTAAAAGTCAGCACGGGTACTAATGGGAGACCCCAATAGCTTCTGAATGGCCTGTATGCTGTAAGTCCTTAAGAGACATGGTTGCGCACACATTCCAATTCCAGGTGGCTGACAGTCCCTGGCCAGGGGGCACAGAAGAAACAGGATTCCCAGACATGGCCCAAACCAACAAGGAAGGGGACAGATAATGAGCCCTAGAGACAGCTGTGGGAAAAGAAACCAGTCTGTGGCTTCCCTTGGAGTTCCAAGGTCACAAGATAACAGTGTAGACACCCTAGGCAATGCCAAGGAGGTGTTGGATTTTACTAGTGGTCAAAAACCAAAAACAAAGTTTCACTGCCTACTGTGCCAGGACCTGTTAGAGCTCTGGCTAGGCATCAGCAGAGTTTACACGCAGCAAAATGGAAAATAGCTCAAATTCTCAGTAGCAACAGCTTAGAAATAATCAACACCTTGGAGATTGTTTCTAGATTGAAATAATCTACTTTTTTGAGAAATACATTGTGATAGGAAAGGCCTATCCCTAGATCTTTCTATCTAGCTGCCACCAGCACGGTGGCCAGTCATGCTGAAGGTTAAAGGAAGAAGAGAGGAATGGAGAAAGGTCAGGAAGAAGTCCAGTAGGAGCTTCCTGGGCACATCCCACCTGAGAGGGGGGAAGCCGGGCTTAGAAGTCGAGATCAGAAAGGTTAAAGTGACACACACACACTAACTCACTATCTCTACTCCCAAGGCCCCTAGTGGTCATTAGGGTTTGTTGGTGCAAAAGGTTGATGTCATCTGGAGCTGTTTCTACAACAGAAGGGAGATGGGAAAACGGGGGGGGGGGGCTCAAGGAGGCAACTGTGGCCCAGGTTTTCAATCTCACCAGAGAAAGGTGGACATGTAAACCCAAAAACAGAGAGAGGATGGACGCGGAGAGGGGAATTGGCACCTGACCCAAGCAAGGCCTCACGCCCTGCTGGTCACACCCCCAAAAGGGCATGACCCATAATCACTGCAAAAGAGAAATAGATGCCTGCAAACCACCACTTCATGGGAGCTCATGGTACTCCCCCCTATCCTCCCCCCCATGCTGGGGGAGCATCCCACCCATGGAAATGGCCAGTACCTGTTCCGAACAGACAGGTCCGCCATCATCTATGAGGTCACAATCAGCAGCACAGCTGTGCATGGGACCATGAGACTATATGGTCAGAAACAGCACAAAATTCAGCAGTGGTTTGCCTCAGAGCAGTATGGTATACACAACACTCCTGTGGTCGCATTAGCCTGTCTGCTCTTTGAAGTCAACCACACCATGGATGCGGGGCAAGTTGATGCCCGTCATTGCCTCCTGAACTGCATTGCTGAGTGGCATAGGCAGCACCAGTTGTTCATGCAAGCTACATATATACTAGTGACTCTTGTGAGTAACTCATGTTTCTGGTGTGGTGTGTAGTATACGAGATCCTTTGATTGCAAAGAAGTTTAAGGGTGTGAGTTTACCTTGGAATCTGTAACTTCACGCCTTCATTCGTGCCTTAACTTGCAATTTCCATGCCTGTTGGTGGCTGTTTGGAATGATGTATATTTCAAGTGGGGTTTTGTTAATTATTATTATTATTAGCAAACATTTATATATCACAAGCAATGTACCTGGTGCGTTACAAAGTAATTGGATAGACACGGTCCCTGCCCTAGGGCTTACAATCTGAGGTGGGGGGGGAGGGAGACGAAGGATGGGGAACAGAGGGCGAGACAAGGAGTAACGTTCACAAGGATGCGAGGTCTCAGGTGCCTGTGCTTGGCTTGGTTACATCGAGAATGATGGCTGGTTGGTCCATGTGGCGAGGATATGAGTACACAGACCTCAAGTAACAGATTGTACTGGATGGAGGGTATCAGTAGGAGATAGGTGAGGGGAGAAAGGAGTCAGGGAGGGCAGAGCAGAAGAGGAGGGTCTTGAGGAGGGATTGGAAGGTACTAAGGGAGGGGTCGAGGCGGATGTGGGCAGGGACGGAGTTCCAGGCATGGGGGGCAGCTAGGGAGAAGGTATGAAGGAGGGCAGGGGAGGGTGAGAGAGGGGACAGAGGAAGAGCAGAGTACGGAGGGAAATTAGCTGAGAGAGAGAGAGGGGGGGAGCAAGGTTGTGAACAGCTTTATAGGTTAAGACTAGGAGCTTGTGCAGGATTCATTCAGGAAGGGGAAGCCAGTGAAAAGAGGAGAGGAGGGGCTGCATGTGGTTGAAGTGACAGGCGAGGTGCATGACCCTGGCAGCAGAGTTTTGGACTGAGATGAGGGGAGAAAGGTGAAAGTGGGGGAGGCCAATGAGAAGGAGGTTGCAGTAATCAGGCGAGAGATGACCAGGGCATGAACAAGGGTTTTGACAGAGGAGACAGAGAGAAAAGGGCAACTCTTTCAATGTTATGGAGGGATAACAACAGGAATTGGCAACAGAGTCAATGTAGGGTTTAAAAGAAAGGTGTGAGTGAAAGATGAAGCCTAAGCTACGGGCTTGGGGGACGGGAAGTGTGGTAAACCCATCAATGAGGATTGAGAGGGAAGAGGGAGAGGAAGGGTGAAGGGGGAAGATAAGATGTTTGGGGAGAGGATGCTAATTCACTTTCAGAATTATTCCTGAAAAGGTTTTTGGGGTAGTTAGAAAAGGCTGAGTAAGGATTTATTTGGTGTGATAATTGTGTTCCTTCCCAAAGGGTTGTTTGAAAAGGGTAGAATAGGATTTTTTGGGTAGGAAAGGATTCTTTGCATTGGATAGGGGTTTTGGGGTAGGAAAATGCCATAATGTATCTGCTTAACCCGATAGATTCTGTATATATTATATTACCCCCCAAAACCTAAGCTAAACCTAACCTATGTAAACCGCAAAATATTTCTATCCTATAATCCTAATATATGTATAATAAAAACAGCCTAGTATCTAAATATTATGGACTGGGGGTCAACGCTCCATTAAGTTTAAGGCACATGGTACTTTCAATGCAAAGACTCCCATTGCTTTGCATTGGAGTTTTCAGGCACTGCGCCTCCGGGTGGCTACTTTGTTTGTACCTGGGCCTCACAACATTGCTGGAGGGGATCTTGGGGAATGCCCCTGCTCAAAAATTGAGCCTCCAGGTCTAGTTTCCGTAGGGGGAAGTTCAGGCTGTTTGGTTTAAAAATTACAAGCCCCTGAAAATGCCATTTTCTCCAATGGCACAGAGCTTAATGCAACCCATGCACATTGTGTTTGGACTCCAATGGTGTAGACAATGTTGTGTACCTGATTGGTTGTTTGCTTGTCTGATGTCACATGCAGTGCTTGTTCTGGTGGCCAGAAGCAGCCTTTGAAACTGACAAATGGCAGGATCACGGCAGAGCAGGTATACACATGCCTCCAGAGCATAAAATATTGTTCCACTCAGGCTCAGCAGATAGCCTAGAGAGGATTGAAACAAATCCTGAGGGGCTGAGGAAGCTGGGAAGTGAAATGAACAAGAGCAGCAGGCTGCCACTGAGGAGTGAAATAGACCCTGAGCTGCAGGAGGGAACAGTGACCAGATCCAGCCTCCCCCCACCCCCAAAAAAATCCTCCCTCTGCCTGAGCCCCCAACACCTACTGGGGCAGTGGCAGTGGGGGGAGCTTAGTCTAAAATCAAGTCTAAACTTGGAGTCCCTAACTGAAGAGTGCACCCCCAGGGTTAAAAGGGAGGATGAGCAGAGCAGCTGCCCCACTCTTCGGAGAGTGGGGAGGAAGAAGGGGAGCTTTCCCCAAGCAACTGCCCCAGGGAAGTCACCCAACACCCACTTGTACCTTGCCGGCTGGGGCCCAGGGATGCGCTTGCATTGCCAAGAAGGCCACCTATAAAACATCTCGCTGCCTTGTTAGTTTCACCTGTGCTGGAGCAGGAAAGTGGCTGGGGCATTTTAAAGTAGGGATGTGCGAATACGGTTCAGAAGTTTGGGGTCTGGCCTGAACTTGGGGTGTTCAGACCATTTGCGAACACCCCGAATCCAAACCGCCCCCTGCTCAAACCAGCCAAACAAAGTTTGGGTTCCGAACCGGTTCGGATGAGGGCGCGGGGGGCATGGACGAACCCGGTTTTCCCTCTCCCCTCCAGGCTACACAGGTAGAAGGCACAACAGGGAGCAACCCCCCTCCCCCCCACAGCAGGGATCACCCTACCTGGTGGTGCCGGGGCTCTGGCCCTGGGTCTGGTGCCGGCAGAGCTCTGGAGTAGGGCTGTAGTGGAATATCACAGCGGTAGCTATTTCCGGTGGAAACAGTGTTTCTGTAATTAGTGGAATGGCATGGCAGAGGCTTTCATTCCACGGTTCCGCTTATTTAATTCCGCAACTTAGTGGAATCGTGGAAACATGACATTTTCACGATTTCTGCAATTCCGCCAGCGCCAAAAAATAGCGGAATAGCGGTTTTCCGCGATTTCCGCAATTTTTCCACAATTTTTCCGCAATTCCGTGATTTGCAGAATTCCGGCGGAATTAGCGGAATATCCGCAGAAAAGTCGCAGTGTGGCGCGGGCAGTTCCGAAATGGTGGAACGGAATCGCGGTGCGGTAAAAGCTGCTGCCGCATCAGCCCTACTCTGGAGCACTTCAGACCACTAGTAGGCCTTCTAGGTCAAACTGGAAGGCCTAGTACCGGCATGAAGTGCTCAGGAGCGCTGCCGCCACCGGACCTGCCACTGCTGCCAGACCTGGAGCCTGACCTACCTGGTGGTGCCGGGGCTCTGGCCCTGGGTCTGGCAGCAGCAGCGGGTTCAAAGACAGTGGTGCTCTGGGGCCCTTCCACCTTTGGACCCACCACCTTTGGACCCAGAACCCCAGCACCACCAGGTAGGGTGATCCCTGGGTTGGGGGGGTTAAAAAAATTACAAGACTGGGTAGAGGGGGAGGTGCTCCTGAACTCTCCTTCCACCCACACAGCCTGGAGGGGGAAGGGAAAGCCACCCCCACCCACCCACATGGATTCAGCACCCCCGAACCTGTTCGGGGTGAACTGGCTGAACCAAACAGCTTTGGGTTCGGCCGAACCCCAAATGGGCCAAACACCGAACACTCCAGCGTTCGCACATCCCTATTTTAAAATACTGCTCATGTGAAAGAAAGGGTCTGGTGGGGTTAAAAATTAGCTTGCATGAGACCCCAACACCTACCAGGGCCTCCAGTGGGGGTGGGGATTTTTCTGGGGTGGAGACTGGATCTGGTTACTGTTCCCTGCTGCAGCTTGGGAACAGTAACTGCAGTTCCCTGCTGCAGTTACTGCACTACCCAGCAGCAGCCTCTGTTGCTTCTGCTTATTTTACTTCCCTGCTGATGAGCGAGACCATTTCTGTCGGAATCACAGCAGAAAAACAGTGACAGGATCCACACACACCCCAGCAAGATTCTCCCCACACCCGACATCTACCAGGGGCAGTATGGGAGCTTACTACTACATGTGACTTAAATTGGAGTTTATACTCTAGTCTAAACTGGAGTCCCTAACCAAAGACTGCGTCCCCAGGGTTAAAAAGGGAGCTTGAAGGGATAAGAAAGGGGATGAGCAGAGTAGCAGCAAGTCAGATTACCCTTGGAGGGAAGAAAGAAGGGGGCTTTCCCCAAGCAGCTGCCCTAGGGAAGTCACCCAACACCGACTTGTATCCTGGCAGCTGGGGGCCAGGGAAATGCTTGCGTTACCAGGAAGGCAGCAGCCAGATGCTTTAACTGTCCACTGGGAAGCATTTCCCTGGCCCTCAGCCAGCAGGATACAAGCGGGTGTTGGGTGACTTCCCTGTTTGGGGAAGGAAATGATCTGATTGCCAATGATAGAATGAGGAAGAATCCCCCCCCCCTTTAATATCTAAAAAAAAAAAAAAAAAAAAAAAAGGTTTGAGGATAAAGACTGTTTTTTCCCCTTCCTCTGGAGAAGTAGGCAACAGGAAAAAGTTAAAAATGGGGGGAAAAAATCTGTCATGTGTAGTGTATATATGTAATCACATTAAGCAAGACATATATAGACACAAACTTATAGATCAAAGTGGTTTCAATAATATGAATGCAGTAAAGTATATAGAGCATAGCAACTACACAAAAACCGGAGGAAATTCCTACCCTAAAAAAACCCTATTGGGTTAAGCAGATAAGTTAAGGTGCTCTCCTATCCAAAAAATTCCTTTTCTACCCAAAAAACCCTATTCAATGCAAAGAACCCTTTCATACCCCAAAACCCTTATGCTACCCTTCTGAAAGGGGATGAAAATCCTCACCCCCAAACCCACTTGAAATATAGGACTCTAGATTCCCCATCAACAAGCATGAAAATTGAAAGTTAAGCCAAGAATGAAGGAGTGAAGTTACAGATAACAGGTTAAACTCACACACTAAACTCCCTTGCAATGAAAGGATCTGGTTTACTACACACCAGAAACATGAGTCAGTCCAATAAGTCAGTAGTATATATGAAGTGTGTCCGTCTCTACTTTTGTTGGGGGTGCTATGTGATGTACCACTATGTGCATGTGCCACCCATGCCAGCAGATGTAACATAGCATTTCAAGTCTTGACAAAATGCCCATATTTTACCAGGCTGGTGGTGGTGATTAAAAAATGGGTCATTGAAGAACCAGCATAACTAATGCAGTTTTGCAGTATCTTAATCACTATCTTTATCAAGGTCATGGAGATCCAATTCCATCTGGTTAATTATTATTAGCAAGCATTTATATAGCAACAGCAATGTATCTGGTGCTTTACAAACTAATTGAATAGACACAGTCCTNAAGGGGAACAGAGGGAGAGTGGGGGATGGGGAGAGTGAAATTTGGCAAAGCGTGGCATTGTCGCGTTTGAAAATACCCTCAATGTGCACCATGCATACTTGTTGCATGTGCCAGATGGACACAGTGTGCACGTTTGACTTGCGGACCTTGGACAGGCTGTCCCCTAATACACGTCCAGTTCATTAAAACCTTCCTGCCATTTTACTTGGAGAACATCTCCACTTGAGAAGCTTTATAGGTCACTAGTAAAGAGACTCATAATTAAAGTGTAGTTTTTACAGGCAATCCAGTGCTTGAGTTTTTCTGACAAGAGCATCTTAAACAAATCTAGAACCAATCACTAGTAGGTGTTAACTAATTGTTTCAAGTCTTCCAATTCTTTTGGGACAATGTCAAATGGCCTTTCCCTATGTTTGAAACCATATTATTTACACACACACACGAGACTCTGAACCAAGCTGGAGTCAAAAATAAAAATTACCTCCAACTATTTATGTGGTTGACAGCCTTATTAGCAGACTTAGCCAGCAATAACGGCTTGAAATACATGCTTACATTGTCTTTAAATTAATAGGGGCAAGAATACCTTAATTTGTCAAAATATTAACTGCAAGGACAGCACAGTTCACTTGGTTAGTCTCAAATTTACAAACCAGCATTTCCTATCATTCTCAGTGATTAATCACTATTAAAAATAGGTAGAAAAAAATCTGCATATATCCAACTGAGATATTCCAGAGTGCCTATAACTGAGTTCCAGAAAAGTTTTGCAAATACATATCAGAAAATGACTCTCAGGGCTAAGGCATTCAGCAAGTGGCCACTACTCATATTTATTTTTTGTCTACATTATTATGATCCATGTCAAATGGAATGACTAGAACAATTATACAATGAGTCAATAGGACAACCCAGGAATCGTCTCTTGTCAGCTAATCTAGCAATACAAATAGGTGTATTATTTCCATGGAGAAGAATGAACTTCAGTAACTTTAGATTTCAAGAAACTGACTCAATATATTCTGCAGACCTAGTGATCATTTCTCTTGATTTCTCTAGGATTGCAAGTTGCATGCTTTGAACAGGACTGTCCCTATCATACTAATAATTTTATATTTACACTGAAATGTTGTCCATTGGTAGGGAACAAGAAAAAAATCTCAAATTTATTTACATTACTATAAATCAGTGTAATGATTAGATAAAAATGTTGGACTTGGTCCTGGAAGACCAAGGCTCAAATCCCACCATAGTCATTCCCCTCTGCCCCCTCCCCTGCCTGTGTTAGCAGTGCTGGGAGGGGCAGAAGGCTTTGTCCTGCCCCCCCAAAAGGAAGCAGACACTCACCAGCCACACTGCTGCTGTATGCTTAAAGGCAGGGCCTTGATCTCATGTGGTTGCCAGGGGCAACAAGTTCAGGCATGCAAAGCAAGCCTCGACCAACAAGGCTTGCAGGCACCATTTCCTCTCCTCTGGGCTTGAGTGGTAGTCAAGTTGTTGAGCCAGAGAAGGAACAAGCACCCACCCAACCATGCACCCACCCTTCTATGCCGCACTGCAGGCATGGATGGTTGCCAATTGAAAGGATCAGGAAGGAATATTTCTGTTGGAACTGATTGACTCCTGGTGACTGAAAGTTTTTCTGTCTTCCTCACAGTGAGTTTATGAATGAATTGACTACAAAACAGAAGTATTGTTGAGACCAGGTTAGACTGCTAGCTATCATATTATTGCACTGGTTATAAAGGCTCTTCTATTTAGTATGAGACAGATAAGCCAGACCCCCTGGCTGCCCCGGGGAGGGCCACTACAGACACCTCACTTTGGGCCAGATGTCTGTTGCAGATAGCACCCAGGAATAGAGCTGAAATTAGTACCCACAAAAATGGGTATATTCATTTCTGGTATACAAATTGACTCAAGCACATCAGGTACCTATTAGGTCTGAAATGAAATTGCAGAGAATGCGGTTTCCATCTGAAACAGGAATTTTGCCTTCATTTATGTGACAAGGAAACTTATTGGCTTTCCCACTGTTTTTCACCATTTGTTGTTATTGTTTGCAAATTGAACCGAGCTACTATGGGGCTGATCCCAAACCTGGGTGTACCCTGTGCACATCCCTGGGGGCAGTGGAGACACAAAAGTGCCAGCAACATTCTGGGGAAGTACTAGAAATTGCCAAAAAAAAGTGCCATAAGAGTGCTATAAAACTATTATACAAGTCCTGGAAAGTAATGAAAAATCCCAGCAAGTGACAAAAATGATGAAATATAAATAATGCTGTAAACAGATTAAATTTGATGGTAATGTCTCAGTAATATCAACCGACATTTTACTTTTCAATTTACTGACTTTCTACCTTGTGATTTACTGCTTAGCCATTGATTTCAAATCCCGAGAGGTAATATGGATGCAACACCACATTTCTTGCACTCCATTTCCCATTGTACTTCCTTGCCTATTATTGGCTGGTAAGCATATTCCTTTACTAATGTGCAATCCAGTTACAGGTTGATCAAAGCAAAGGGAGAAACATAGAGCAATTCTGATTGGAGGCAATGGAGTGGAGATCAAGAAGCACTGGGAAAGGGATAAGGGGTGGGCTATTTGCAGTGATGCAGAAACGAGACGGAAGTAAAATGGTACCCTCGGCAATGCAGTAAATGAATGGTATGCAGTAAGTGGTAAGCGGAAAGTTGGTAACAGGCGCAGCTCCTCCTGCAGGGCATTATGGGCGTTGCCCCCCAAAGCCCTGCAGGGGGACCGCTGCGGCTTTAGTTTAAAAAAACAAAACAAAAAAAACACGCTGCCGTTTCTGACAGCTACAGCAGCCTCTGAGCTGCTGCAGAGGCTGCTGTAGCTGTCACTAAACCTGTTCTCCCTTCGGGGACCCACTCCCTCTCCCAGTGGAGTGGGTGGGTCCCCGAAAGGACAAAAAGGTTCAGCAGCTCAGCCGCCCAAAGCGTTTTCCTATAGGAAAACGCGATTGGGGCGGCTGAGCTCCTCTGTCCACAGCACGTATGGGACGTGCTGTGGAGGGAGGGACTGGGCCTTCCATTGCGCTCAATGGGCGCAATGGAAGATCTCGCCAGGGCGGTCGGGCTGACAGCCCTGGCGAGATACTATAGCTTGGTGGGGACTGGGTAGGGAGCAGCGCGCGTTCCTCCCTGCTCAAAGCCCACGCGCCTTAGTTCCCCGCGCTGCCACTTCCCTGCGCTGCTGGGGGGGGAGCGGCAAGGCTGCAGCATGCTCTTCAAGCCTTGAAGACTTAGAGCATGCTGCAGCCTTGCCGCTCCCCCATCCCACCCCCCCAGCAGCGCAGGGGGAAGCGGCAGCGTGGGGAACTAAGGGATGTTTTTGTTTTTGTTTTTTTAAATTGCCCGCGCATCCTCCTGGCTCACTGGGGACATGTGGGCAATTTAAAAGAAAAAAAACCCTCCCCTCTCCGCCTGCCTGGGATGATCCGGAGCGGCAGGTGAGCCAGCGCCGGAGACAGCGGATCAACTCAGCCTGGTGAGTGTTGCCCCCCAGGTGGGAGGGTGGCTGTGGGGTGGGCCCTCCCCGGCAGTCCCCAACAAACCCGCCCCCCCCCCAACAAACCCACCCCTTCCCCCCCAGCAGCCACCCTCCCCCACAGCCCCCAACAAACCCACCCCTTCCCCCCTGCAGCCACCCTCCCCCCGCAGCCCCCAACAAACCCACCCCTTCCCCCCCGCAGCCACCCTCCCCCCACAAAATTTCCAGCATTGTGAAGGGGTGGGAATCCTCCTCCTGCACCCCCCAACCTCCCAGACTGTTTCCCACCCCTTCACAATGCTGGAAATTTTGTGCTTTGGGGTTTATACTTTATTTATTTTAAGCTTGTGTGCATGTAGTCTGTGTTTTCTGATGTTAACCCTGGGAACTCGTTGCTGCTGTGTTTTGCCAGTGTGTTCTGTGTTTCCCTGTGTTTTGGGTTTATACATTATTTATTCTAAGCTTCATGTGCGCTTGATGTGCATGTAGACTCTGTTTTGTTAACCCTGGGAACTCATTGCTGCTGTGTTTTGCCAGCGTGTTCTGCGTTTCCCTGTGTTTTGGATTTATACATTATTTATTTTAAGCGTGATGTGCATGTAGACTGTTTTCTGATGTTAACCCTGGGAACTTGTTGCTGCTGTATTTTGCCAGTATGCTTCCCTGTGTTTTGGGTTTATACATTATTTAATCTAAGCTTCATGTGCCCTTGATGTGCATGTAGACGGTGTTTTCCGATGTTAACCCTGGGAACTCGTTGCTGCTGTGTTTTGCCAGTGTGTTCTGTGTTTCCCTGTGTTTTGGATTTATACATTATTTTAAGCTTGATGTACATGTAGACTGTTTTCTTCCATCCAATGTTAACCCTGGGAGCTTCTGGGTTGTGCCAGGGTTTTGCCACGGTTTCCCTTTTAAGCTTGAAGTGCATTTTAGACTGGGTTTTCTTCCATCTAATGTTAACCCTGGGAACTCCTGGCTCCGCCTACCGTTGCCCTGGCTCCACCCACCGTTGCCCTGGCTCCGCCCATCAGCTCGCCGGCAGGACGGATGGCCTTACTGCCCCTCCAAACTAAAAAGCCACCAGCCGCCCCTGGTTGGTAAACCAGCATGGTATCTCACGGTATTGCAAGAATTGAGAAATCATATCAGTATTGGGAAATGATAAGGCAAATTTGCCTTATCAGGAACCAGAATGAATTTCCCTAAGCAGCAATTTAGCTGCTCATTTCTGTCCTAATTTAGGGGTGTGCATGTAGGTTTTGTTATTACAATAACGATAATGACAATCATCATTTTCTTTATCGTTATAACAATAAATAGATAATAATGACGATAATAAAAATGATACTGTCGTTATTATGAGGGTCTGGGCCCCTCATACCTCAGGGACCACCTCGCCCCAGAGCGGCTCCTCCGGTCCGCTGGGGGTGCCTTCTTGGAGGTCCCCCGTGTTAAGCGGGGGGCCACAATGGAGAGGGCATTCTTGGTGGCCAGGCTGCGCCTTTGGAACTCCCTTCCGGAGGAAGCTCACCTGGCCTGCAGCCTATTGACATTTTGGCAAAATTGCAAAACCTGGCTGTTCGCCCAGGCCTTTGGGGAGGGTGAGGGTTCTTAGCTCCCCCACCTGATGTATTATTTATAATGTTTGTAGCCCTGTTTTAATAATTTATATTTATTATGATGATTTTAGATTGTATTTTATGATGTTTTTGTTGTTGGAAGCCGCCCCGGGCTGCTTTTGCAGGAGGGGCGGCGTATAAATCTATAAAATAAATAAATAAAATAAAGTAAATTATTAGTGCTGTAGCAGTTGGGTTTGGGAGGGAAAACATGGAGAGAGGAGGGGGGAGCAGACATCTCAGAGCCAGAAACAGTGTTGAACTTTTGAACTGGGCCTGTGCTGGGAAAGGCAAGCAGCTCAGCAGTATCTGATGGATGCATCACTAGCCAATGAGCAGCACAAGCAGGCCCCAGCAGTCTCATGGAATTCTGATTGCTCAATGCCTGCTGCCTCCCACAACCAATCAGGGGGGCTCTGAGGGAGGGCACTACAACCCTTTATAATGGGAGGGCCAGACTTTGTGTCTCTGTTTTCCAAAAGCTCTGCTTGTCAGGTTGTATTTACAGAATTGTGGTGCTTGCACACAAAAAATCCTCCCTAGTCCTCATTGTATTACCACCAATACCTTTCCTTCCTCATACCCTACATTTTACCTTCTCCCTTTCCCTGCCCTTCTCCCCCCTGTACATTATATATAAATAGGTGTAATAGATTAGCTGTAGATATATATTATAGACATAGATTAGTTTTCCTTTTCCCTTCCCCTTATACACACACACAAACTATATATAAAATCAGAATCTATACAAATACCAAAAATAAAAACTTTGTTTGAAATGATACCAATACCGATAACAAAAAAACATTTTTAACAACAAAAATGATAACAAAAACAAAAATGACATGGGGGCCTGATGCACACCCCTAAGTATTAATGCATTCTTATATCTTAGTATAACTGGGTAAGAATAGATGTCAATACCTAAAGCTCTCATTGATTCTAATGGAGATCAATACAGTTTGGACACTTTATAAGAAATTAAGAGTTTACATTAAGTCTGAAAGGAATACCTTGCTTAACCAAAGTACCACTGTGCTAAAATGTAGTGTCTACATTTTCATTGCTTCCCCAATGAATAAAGGGTGAGGTTAATAAAAAGGGGACTGACTTCTCATAAAATTATTCTCCATAGACTCTCAAAGGAGGGACAATAAACAGCTTCTCAAAGAGATCTGTGATTGTCTTTACAGGATTTATTATTTTAATAAAAGAGCCATGAGAACATTCCCCTTTGTAGGAAGGGAAGTGGTTCCAGCAAAAATAGAACTATATGACCTCATTGTTTACTTTTAAAATCCATTTGCCCATTCTTCAAATAGTTCACAAACTTATTACAATCCCCCCCTCCCCCACCCCCCCGCAGTTGTGTAGCCACTTACAAAGAATATATGAAGGAATAGTAATAGAATATGAAAACCTTTCAGCTAAAGTTTAGAAGATGGTTTTTAAGCTTTACAGGTGTGAAATGCTGCAACAGTGTCCCTTAGGGGTTGTGGACACTAGGGCTGAATGAGAAAAAAAATAAATGAAGTTTTTCATGAGAACTGGGGCCAAGATCTTGAGATTAGAGATGTGCATTTCATTTGTTATTATTAGAATAATGAAAATGAGTGAGCCTTCATTTGTGTTCGTTATTCAATAACGAGAACAAAAGAAAATAATGTCAGTCTTTCATTATTCTGACTGGGAAGGACTGCAGGATGGCTTGTAAAACCGGGACCATTTGTCAACTATTTCTGAACTTTGGCAAGAATAACAGCTTGTGTGAGGGGTACAATCTGTCCCAAGTTCATCCAAATTGGATGGAAGACAAAGACATTATGGCCAGAAATGTCTACACAACTTTAAAAAACTCTTTAAAAAGTGTTTATGAAGCAGGTGTCCTTTCTTTATCCAATCTTTCTGAAATTGGGCAGGGTTAATGTCTTTGGAAAGGAGTACAGTCTTTCTGAATTTCATCTAAATTGGATGGAAGACAAAAAAGTTAGATTCAGATATGTGTTTCCCATTGAAACAAATGCAAAACAAAAACAAAAGGTAATTAGATTTTTTTTTAAAAAAGATGACATTTTAATAATGAAAATGAAAGGAACAAAAGAAAAATCAAAAGAGATTTCTTGGTTCTGGAAAAAGTTAGGTGAAAAGATAAAATAGTTTTTAAAATAATAATTATACATGAGAAAAATGCCTCCCCACCCCCAACTGATTTACACACATGCAAAGTGGCCACTGTCCTTAACCAAAATGGTGATAACACCATCACTTTCATTTTTGTTAAGGGCATCAGCCAGTTTTTGCATGTGCAGAAGAATCTGCTGGCCATTTTGTGCATGTGCAATTTAGTTATTTTTTTTTTTAAGTTTCTGACTGAGAAATTGGCAAAACCAATCAAGAGCCACGATTTTGATGAGATTTCTTGATTTTGTGAGATCTTGTTTCAGCCCTAGTGGAGACAAGGGGTGCAATCCAGAACTCAAGTTTGCAAGGCTTAGATGTGCACATGCAGGTTCTGTGTGATTTGTAGGGATGTGAGAATGCGGTTCGGATATTCAGAGTTTGGACTGAACTCAATCTGTTCGGATGTCTGAAGCGAACGTCCAAACTGAACTCTAAAATGGCCAACAGTTCAGCCATGTTCGAGTGAGTTCGGGGGTGGGAAAAACGTGACTGGAAGGGGGAGGCAGCTGAGGAACGGACTTCCTGGCACCAGGGTTGGAGACCTGGGGTTCTTTCAGGGCCAAATGATACAGATACCAAAAAAAATAAATCTTCGAATTCAGTATTGGTATTGATAGCACTATTTTTGAATGTTTGGCTGAACCGAACTCCACCGAACTAAACAACTGAACCACATTCTGTTTGCACATCCCTAGTGATTTGCGTATGCGTCACAGTACCCATAACAGGGGTGCATGTGGGTTGTGCACAGGATGCATGCATGTCTCTGTATGCTATGCCGATTGCCTTACTAGGGGCCAGGAAAGACTTTTTTCCCCCTTCGGGTCAGGCAGATTGTCTGTCTGTGCCATTGGTCAAGTTTTTTTTTGCCTTTCTTGTAGCACCATCCACTTTAATGTGCACATTGTGCAGTTAACTGGTGTTCAGGAAGCAGTTTTAGAGAATGGTCACAACTTGGTTGGTGGTAGTTCAGTGCCAAATATAATTTTAAAGCTATGGGGATCCACTCCCGCCTGGACAGGTAATGGAACTTGCTTAGAGAGGCACCTCTGTGGGAGGAGAGAGATAGGGGAGTCGATCAGGGAAAAAGCAACCCGTAGACTCACACAACTGAGGGATGGAGGGGACTGCCATACCGTCACTGGTTTGTACAGGAACCGTCACTCTTTCCTCTGGACTCCAACAAGGCGGGGGTGGAGGGGTATCTGGTTTTAGCCAAATGGACTGGGATCTCCATTCGAAACCATTGAGATAAGTCTTAAGGCATTTAATGTTTTGGGGGGAGGGAGGGGTTGTTTGTGTTCAGTTTTACTCCTCCCCCCCCCTTTACTCAGACTGTCAAAAAAAAAGTCTGTTTTTTCAATAAAGAGTTGTGTCCAGATTTAATCCATAACTGTTGCCTCATTTGTGCGTGCGTGCTTTGCATTCTCATTTCAGCCCTAATCCAGATTAATTTCTTTAATAGGAATGGGCGAACAGATCGCGGTTCGGGTTCGGCCATTCGGTTCAGCTGCGTTCGGTTCGTCCATTCGGTTTGGTCATCCGAACAGGCCGTTCGGGAAATGTTATGGTTGTTTTTTATAGGGTTTTATATGGTTTTCTTTTGTTTTTTATTTGGTTTTTTTATCTAATAGCATATGTATCTATCTACACTAAATTTAACTGCTATTAACTATTCTAAATGCTATGAACTAAATTATCTAATAAGTACATAAGCCTATTCCTACAAACACTAAAACTAAATCACTAACGCTATCTCTATCGCTAAGCTAACTCCTACAACTCTCTACATCTATCTTTCCCCCCATCCCATATCCATACATATATATGGATATATATCCATATATGGATATATATGCATCCCATATATATGGGATGGGGGGGAATATCAAACAGAAGAGGAGTCTGTAGTGAAATACATTACATACATACTCAATGAGTCTGTACAGTGAAATGCATAACACAAGGTTTCAGTTTTTAAGTTTCATTTCAGTACAAAACTGAAATGAAACTTAAAGCAACCTAAAAATCCTACTCAATGCCTGCTGTTCAGGAACAGTGACTAGCTCAGAAGGTGTTGGGAAGGGGGGAGGCAGATAATTAGTTTAGTTTCATGCAAGCCTCTCCACCACTGGTGCCTGGAAGTCTGCTCCTCAGTGACTGACACCTCCCTGTCATGTTTGACCTTCCAGTGAACCTTTTTTTGCCACCCGAACGTGATCTGAACTGACCGGCTATTTTGCCGTTTGGTTCGTTCGGTATGTTCATGTTCGGGTTCGGTCTTCCGAACAAGCCAAGTGCGGGCCAAACTCAGAACTTCTGAATCGTGTTCACCCATCCCTATTCTTTAATAAAAGCACTGAACAGTTGTCCATGGTTTTCCAAGTTCTTCTATGCTTTTCAAGGCCCTGAACAGCATAGACCCTGGCTATATTCAAGACCCACTCCTTAAATCTTGCATGGATGGATATTTGCACTCACAAACCACCTGCTATTTGTGACATGTAGATGTGCATGCAAACCATGCACACACCCGGCACTGAGCCTATGGTACCCATGCAAACCACACAGTTTAGGATAGGCCCCAGGGAATCAGCTACAAAAATGGTCTTTTTTGGATCAATGCATAACAGTCACTCTTATGGAAATTAGCTCAGTGCAGTGTCTTTTTATTTACATTGGCTGTTTTTACATGGAATACCCCCCTCCCCCACTGCACAGTGTTCGGGCAGGTATGCGGCAGTCCATGTAAATGGTCACCTGTAGGTCGGGTGATTGGTGTGCACCCATGTAAACATCACAGGCGGTGAGTATTTGTGCAGGCATGTTTCCTCTGCACACCGGCCCACACCCATCTCCACCCACGGTGCCCTCCGACAGAACAGAGGAAGCTCTGTGGGTGGATATGGGTGTCAGTAGGTGTAGGTGGGTGGGTGTCCATGTAAGCAGGCACACCCACTGTGCTGACACCTTCCCCCCCACTCCCCAAGTGTGAAAAAAGAGGCCATTGTTCCATATCTCCATCATACATAGTCTCTGGCCAGGCACGAATCCTCTTAAAGTAGTCTGTATAGGGTAGAGTTTCTAGTACTGGGAACACAACCTGACCCTATCCATACCCCAGCCGGGAACTCCAGTACTTCCAGCTCTCTTTGGTTATCCCTCAGCACTCCATCTTTCAGCCATTCTTGCTTATCACAAGTACTCACGAGCTTGAGAACCACAGAGGTCCTTCCGAGGCTTCTTGTCTTAGGGAGCCACTTCCTTCACCAGAGCCAGGGACAGACTACACTTCCTCTGGGTTCAGCCTTCCTTTATATCTCAGAGTGGTAGTGGCCATCCTAGTCTCCAGTTCTTAAAGGGACAGTGACTTCCCACTCCCAACCCTATACCTAGCTAAATGTTCATCAAGTTCCACAGGTACTTACCAAGCCTTTGCCCAACAGTGCAATAGCCACAGCCCCGCCTACCCAGTCCAGAGGCTTGGTGCTACCCACTCTCTTAAAGAGGCAATGGCATTCCCAGGCTGCACTCTGCCACAAGTGGTCTGGTCCAGAATGGCACTTGTGCCAGTATTCATCAAAAGCAACAAGTAAAACCAGAATCATATCTGAAGTTTGCATGCCTTTGTGCATTTTAATTAAAGATTTCAAAACTTAAACAAGAGTTTGATTAGAGATATGGGAAAAGTTGAAGGCTTTAAACTAGGGTTGTGACTATTGGTATTGCCAAGAACTAAGAGTGACTGATAATGACCCTCTCGGTTCTATTCCAATAATACTGATAATTCTCTTTATTTGCAAAATTGGTTCTTTTATGTTATTGGATTTTTAACATTACGGCTTTCCCAATTGAAGTCAATGGTGAAACCGCAGAGATAGATAGATAAACATTTTATTTAGGCAGACACAATCATAGCCATCATGCAACATTTACAGTAAAAAAAACTATGATACATTACATAAAAAGTCTTTGGACAACAAATAACCAAGGATAAGTAAGCAACCACAACCACTAAATTGACAAAGTAAAATTTAAAAAAACTGGGAGCACCTCGCAAGGGTGAGGATCAAAAACTTAACTGCTTGAGAATGTTCATGCAACCTATCCTGGAGCAATTTAGTTTGCAAAACTTCATCGGACCAGCTGGAATGCAAATCAAGAAATTCGTACAAGTATTCAGCTTTCAAGCCATCATATAAATGGCACCTGAAAAGCAAATGATCCGTGGATTCAACTTCTAGTCGATCAAAGGGGCATAGTCTTAATTCTAAAGGGATTTTTCCCAGCCATCCTTCCAATAGTTGTGTCGGGAGGGCATTAAATCTGGCTGCCATCATTAGCCACTTCCCTCTTGCTGTGTAATCAGCAGTGAGGTAACAAGCCATGGTGTCTTTCCTTAGGGTCACATTAAGATAGTAACTCATGTGGAAAGTTGACCCCACTTTCTCCCTTTCTGGCTTCAGATCAATATCCTGCCAACGGATCCTGACCTCTGCTTTGGCCATCAGGGGTGCCTTGGACAAAATATAGGTCCTTGAAAGGCCCATATATGCCAAATGGCAATCCACGTAAAACGAGTCCTTACCAAGGAAAGGAAGCAAGCCACTAGCTGATTGATTCGCAATTCTTAGCCACATCTTATGGGCCCTCTCCCATGCCCTGAAGGACCACTTCCGCTGTCCAAGCTCCAAACGGATGGCTGCTCCTGAGGTACCCCCGGGGCCCTAAGCAAGGATCTTAGAAATTTATTTTGGGTACCATCAATCTTTGCCAATGCAAAAGGAGCCCATAGTTCTGCCCCAAATAAAAACTGAGCAGAGGATTTTCCATTGAAGGTTTTTAGGGCCATAGAGTAAGCCACTTTACCAGATTTGGAGAAGAATGTATTTATTGCGCAGGCAGAACTTTTGGCCTTGATACTTGCTTGGCCAACATGGGATTTCCAAATACCTGTATGGTGGAAAAGGATACCCACGTATCTAAATTCGTCTACCTGCTCAATTTGAATCCCACCAATGGGCCAAGTAGACTTACTTCTCCTATGTGATTGGGAGCAAACCATTACCTTCGATTTAGAATGATTGATGGTGAGGTCATTCTCCCTACAATACTCGGCCATGGCTTCTAGCTGTCTCCTCAGCCCAATTCGAGTTTGCGACATCAATACAAAATCGTCTGCAAACAGGAGGTATCCAATATGGTGAGTTCCAAGGTGAGGGGAGAAGAAATGGAGCTGCGCTATACACGGAATGATGTCATTAAAAAAAGATGTTAAAGAGAGCTGGGGCCAACACACACCCCTGCCTGACACCTCTTCCCACTTCCACCTCTCCTGAAACATAGCCACATGGGCCCAGCTTTACCACCAGCCTTGAGTCAGCATAGGGACTTTGAAACAAAGATAGCAATCTATGGTCAATAGAGGAACGAATCAATTTAGACCAAAGGAGGGATCTGTTAAGAGTCGAATGCCATCCTTAGGTCCAAAAAGGTCACAAAGAAACGTTTATTAAGACTTACATGCTTCTCTATCAAGTGAGCCAAAACTATCCAAGGATGTATGACTGACCTTGCCACCTGGAACCCTGCCTGTTCTAGGTGAATAATTTGGGAGGCTTCCATACAGGTTTTTAATTTGCCTAGGAGATGCTTAGCATAGATCTTGCTGATAGTACACAGAAGGCTAATGGACCTATAATTAGCAAGATTTACTGGTGGACCCTTTTTATAGATTGGGACAACCACCACATACCTCCAAGCAACTGGCACCACTCCAGATTGATCAACGGAGGAAAATAAAGCTGAGAGCATGGGAATCCACCATTCCTTGTATGATTTGAGAAAGTCTACTGGTATTGAGTCCCTGCCAGGTACCCTGTTATTGTTACAAGACTCCACTAAATCATAAACTTCATCGCTCACCTGGGGCCACTTGGGCAGCAGAAGCATATTACTAGCAGAGAACTCGGTCATGTTGGTTGGCTTGGGAGGGGAGTATCACTCACTGAAGTATGTCGCCCAAACCTGGGGTGAGATAGAAAGAGGGTTCCTACTGATAGCCTTTGTCCCAGAGTTAAGCAGCCTCCAAACCTGCCGAGAATTCCCCAAGGGGACTGGAGATTAGGCAATAAGGATTGCATGCAACGTGGGTAACCTCCCAGAAATGTCCCTCTTCCAGTACTAACTGTCTCCTGGGACTCTTGGCTTAAAGCAGGGAGTTCACTATTGGAGAGGGGTTTCTTGGACTCCAAGGGAGGTGGGATCAAAGTTTCCAACAAGGAATCCGCTCCCCTATCTAAACCCCCTGTGAAACTGCAGTGTTAAAGATCACATACCAATAGATCTGATAGATTTGATAAATGGAGATCAGATACTTATATAGAACTGATAGAGAATTGCCCAAAGTCCAACCCTACTTTAAACATTTATATTAGATTACTGAACCAATTCCTTACAACTAAAAGGACACATGACAATAAATGTGTTAGTGTGAGTAAGCATGGTGAGTGTGTATTCTGTGTTACCTAAACAAATTCAAAGAATTTTTAAAAACCACCAACTAAACTAAAAAACAAAAACAGCCTCAGTACATAAAGCCTTACTACAGTAATTTAAGTAGGTTAGATGGACATGTTTTAAACACTCACATCAATTTCCACAGTTAACAATTGTCTCTAGTCTCCTCTCCAGCTTCTTAATCCTCTTGCTCACTGTGCAGATTCTCATAACAGACCTAGGTGTGCTTAGGGTCCCAGGCATTAAATTTTCATCAGATCAGTAGATTTCAGCAGATAACAAAAATGAATTTGGAAGATAAACATCATATTCTTCAGCATGTCATAGCTGAAGTCAGTTGAGTAGGAAGTACCTGTTTTTGTTTTGAAAAAAAAGTGGGAGGAAAATATGGGAGAGTTTTTTTTCTGCCCACAATTTATTATTTGTAAAGCTCTGAATTTGCTAGTAATTGCTTTCTGTTCATTCATTAATTCATTGTTTGGTTTTGTGCTTCCCCCACCCCCAGAATGTCATATGTTATTTTTTATTGTAAGCTGCCCCGAGCGGTCTTAGGAGGGGTGGCATAGAAATTTGAGAAAATAAAATAAATAAATATAATCAGTAAACATTCAGAGAAAAATACACAGTTCTACTCTCCTGTTCTTCTCAAATGTCTCTGAAATGTTGTACGAATCATTGAATGCAGCCATACAAGATGCCTACAGGGCTTTGGGCACTCTTGCCCCAATCCAGGCAGCCTTACCACATGATGCAATGCATTGTGTGGCTGGCAGCTACCAGATATCCCATCCCCCACTCCCCACCACGTGTCATGGTTGGCAGTTGGATGCTCCATCTTTGGAAAAAGGCCAAAGATACAGTGCCCAGCAGCCTTACCCAAAATGAGATGCAATGCCAAGGTGTGGCAGCTCCGGGGGTGGGATAGTAGTCAGGCCAGGGGAAGGAACAAGGGAAGGAGGCAGGGCAAGGCACCTGCTCATGCAGCCGGCACCTCAACACGCCCCACACCATGACGGGAGGTCCAATGGCAGCCTACCCAGCTTCCTGGAGGGGGAGGGGGGGGTTTCAATCATTTTCCCCGCGTCTTGCTCTGGCCCTGCAGTGTGGCAGTTGCACTTGCCCTCCATGGGGACACACAGGGATCTGGTCCTCCACAGCTCATGTAGCGGCACCTCTTGTGTTTTCATGGGGAGGAATGACTAAACTGAAGAAGTTGGATATAATTTCCCCCCCCTCCTAAGGCAAAGCTTGCTAGCCAGTAGCTCCTGTAAATAAATTCTGATTCCCTGGGAATATTAAGGACTTGCTCTTCTCTTGGCTTTAAATTAAATTGACAGGATTGTAGCAATACAGATAATGCATAAAACAAAACTGCTATAGTAATGAATGTTGAATACAATGTTTTAAGTTAAAGCAAAAGTTGAAGGTAATTTATAAACCCAACAGGGTTCAGGTACTTTGTGAAATTAAAGTATATAATTTAATATCTCCTTTCTTGATTACCGCTGAAAATAAAATAGTTTGAACTGTGGCCTGTAGTTCATGATTAGTAACTAAGCTGATGAAAGAAGTCAGTCTGCTGCAGAGTTTCTGAACAGTATGAGAAATGACACGAGCTTTAGCTAGTCTTGGGCTCTAATCCTCAAAATGCTCCAAGAACATAAACCCCATTAGTTTCTATGGAACTTGTGTGCCATGATGAATTAACCAGTACACCGACTCTGCTGCAGTATAGGACCCTGGTGCACAGGAGGGCCCTACAGTCATGGTTATAAAAATGAGTCAACATCTGCCTACCTCTGGTAGTACCCTGGTGGGCTTGGTCACTGAATGACTCCGGAGTTCATGCTGCAGTTGCTGTGTAGACAAGAGCTGAAGTGGATAATCAATTCTCTAACCATGGTGGATTGTGAATTGGTTAACTGATCTGTAACCATGGTTAAAGGACTGCCAAAATAGCTGTTAATACTGCTAACTGAAATACCAATAACTGATCATAGGGATAACTAAAATATTAATTCTGGGCCTGAAAAACCCTATAGTTTAACAGAACAGTTAAGGCACCACAAACCTGAGCTCTGAAAGGCATGGAAATTGCAAGTTAAGTCCTCTGCCTGGACTCGTGTCATGTAAGTGCAGTGTCCGAAGAGGTTATATAGTCCCCATAACTCCGAGGAGAGGCAGGGCACACTGTGGGTGAAAACAGACATGACGGTAACCACCCTTTAACCACACTTGGTGGTTATTTATGCATGTTGCAGGGCTATATTGGTGCCCTATGCAGCCCTGAAACATGCATAAATGACCACCAAGGGTGGTTACTGTCATGTCTGTTTTCACCCTGTAGCAGGGTGAGCTTGGCCCAGGATGAATCCTTGTGGGATCAGGCCCCTCAAAAGCTGGGCCACCTGAGTATTAGCTCAATTTTAGTTTACTCCACAGTTATAGTCCCAGGCTTCATCCTCCCATACTGTTGCTGTGGGGCTTACATGAACTATAAGTCTCA